>JAJJMA010131929.1:0-10847 GCA_023529015.1 Papaver nudicaule
GAGTGTTTTGACAATCTTGCCCCTCTCTCATTTTTCACCATCTACACTTGTTAAAGGCTTTTGTACTCAATTTATCTCCAACAAAGAATACTTAGGATTTATACTCGATCAATCGTTCAACATAGAATACAGAAAGTGACTTCCTTTTGATAATAATCAAGGTTGATGCCTGAAAGAACTTACAAGAAGTTACCAAAGCAAACTCGTACAATTACGATTTACTCGTTCGGAAACCTAACTGTGCAATTAGGGTTTATACGTTCGGAAACCTAACTTGTAAAATTAGGGTTCACGTTCTGAAATCTAACTATCTCTACCTCACAAAATCAATCTTAACACGAGGTCTAGATCGATTCTTGTGGAACTTCAAGATTAACAACGAAAAACGTTTTAACCAAAGTTTATGTTAGAGCATTGCTCGGTCAAACCTACTAGTCTTGGTATGTCAATCTAGTTGTCAGTTTTAGGTGTCAAAATACAATACTTGTCAACTAAAGTTTAGATTTAGGAATAGGGAATTAGACTAGGTAGGCGAGATCTTGCAGACGGAGATGAAGCTTAATAACGAAGACATCATTACTTCTTCATCGCCAAAAGGTTAGTAGGAGTTGTGACTTTACATAATTACTTATTCTATCTTTCAAAATATAGGTGGTTACTTTAGTAGTGTTAATAGCATATTGAGACGTATTCCTATCTACATAACCATGTGTTATGTTGGTATGCTTTACAAGTGTACTAAGGGTAGAGGATACACACAGTACACTTTCTATCACGATGGTTTGCTTGCAAATCAATGTATCAGAATGGTGAATCTTAGGAGTTATACTCTAGAACGACTATGATGGATTATAACTTAGGACGTAACCACGTCTAAGTACGGAAATTGGCCCACCCCAATTAAATACTTCGAGCGGATCCAGTTAAACCCCAACTTGTGGACAGGCAGTTCGAAAACTAGTTCGTGAAAAAGTGCTCCGGGTTTTCCTCTTGAGTCCTAAAAAGTTGAGATTGTGCGCATACCTTTACGTGAACAAGACCTCCGGCTTTTTAGCCTGTATTTTTAGTGCAAACGCTTGCGAACCGTCTGGGTGGATATTTTCAGACATTTACGCGGTGTTTAACAGAGACTCCTGGATCTCATAAATATATGAACTTGATCTTTATCGAGTATATCCTACACGGTTCATCTAAAAGATCTGAATGGTTCAATAAGATTTCAATTATTCACTCTTGTGTTGAGACCATATCCCGAAGTAATTTAAGAGCTATCAAACTACATGGTGATAAACTCTAATTGGTTTTCGTGTGCGATTAAACTGTGATACTTTATGTGAAATTAAAGTAACACGCTCGTTTACACGGCCACTAACTAGCTTGTAGCACAAGGAATCTATTACTTTATTTCTAAGCAACCTATCTTATTGAATGTTATAAATAGACTCTAGAACAAAAAACACAAGCATCAAACAAACCTAAAATATCTCTGTGGAATTCTACGTAAGCTCTTTGCACTTCGGTGCAAGCTTGTTGTGGGAGTCGTCCTCTATTAGGTAGCAATTCCTTCGTTGGATTTACCTAATGACCATATAAGACTTCACTTGAGAGTTAGGAAGCACTTGTGGGTGATAACATACCTTTGTGGTAATTATCATAGTAACCTATAACCTTGGTAGCTTCAACTCGTTCTTGTCTATTCTACAGTCCTTCTCTTCTGCAATAAGGCCATTCAAGAACAGTTAAGTGACAACAAGGTTGAAAGAAGCAACGTACGGCTGCACGTTTGTGTTATAAGACCTAGGTAGCTTCGGTTGTGTAAGTATTGGTTTCCAACTCTTTTCACAATTTCGGTAGAGACAAGTTAGGCATTGTTTACTTGATTTAAATGTCAGCCGTAAATTTTAAGTAGATTTCTGTATAACCTTGTCATATCTAAAGGAAGCTACTTTCGGGTGTAAATCTGTTGCAGGACAAATAGGACATCAGTATTCTCTGTCGCAAAACAGATCGAGTACCAGAAGCTTTAACAACGGTTAAAGCAATTCTTTGGCCTGTAAAAGACGCCAGCTAGGGGAATCAAGTGTGTGGGGTCTTTTGAGATTCAACAGACGTAAGGAGTGCGACAGTAGTTGATTCGCTCAGAAGGATTGAGTTGGTTTCATCTGCATCCCAGTCCAAAGTCTGATAGTAGGCTAGTGTTATTGTGCGGTGTTCAAACTGGACTAGATCCCGTGATTTTTCTCCTGGATTGCGGTTTACTCGTTATCAAAACTTTTGGTGTCTAATTGTGTGCTTTACTTTTCGCATTATATCTCTGATTATATAATTAAAAAAACAGAGTTGTACATTATTAACCTCCAGTTAATTCCTAACCTTTTCGAGGGATTTACGAAAACTTTGTCTTGCGTTGGAACTAATCGTTTACGATCCAACTCAGGTTACACAGATTTGGATATTGATTTTTGAGATCGTCCATATCTTACCATAGACTCACGAACCTAAAAAAGTTGGTTGTGTATTTCGGCACCCCTGCTTTTTCAATTGGTATCAGAACCAGGAACACATAAAAGGTGTAATTGTCTGTGTTTTTTGCGGTTCGTGAATATGGAACAAAGCGTAAGAGCTTGCACCGTATCGCCCAAGTTTGACGACACACATTACTTATGGTGGAAAACTGCTATGTGATCGTTATTGCAAGCCAGGGACTTTAAAGTCTGGGTCTATGGGAATATAGAAGTCATGGAAGCGAGAAAATGACATCTTAGAGCAAAGCAAAGTGGTTTCAGGTTGGGGGATTCAAACACTGGCTATTTTCACAGAATAGCTAGTGCAAGAAGAAAAAAGAACACTATAGCTAAACTGCAGGTTGGTGGTAATGATTGTTTTGATAAAACTGTCATTCAGGAAGAGATAATAAATTATTACATTAACTTGTTCATTGGCAAACCAAGAAAAGGATGTTATTTAGACTTCTTGGATTTTTCAAAAGTTGAGGATGAAAAGAAAGTGCGATTGGAAAGAGCTTTTATGGGAGATGAAGTTTGGCAAGTCATAAAGCATTCTAGAAACAACAAGTCGCCTGGACCTGATGGGTTCACAAATGAGTTCTACAAATGTTGTTGGAGAACTATCAAAGAAGATTTCATGCATATGCTTAACGACTTTCACGGGTATGGCTCTCTTGATTGGAGGTCAAATTGTTCCTTTCTTACTCTTATCCCACAAAAGGAAGATACTTGTACTCCTAATTCCTAAAGACTTTCGACTTTTGAGTTTGATAGGAAGTGCATACAAAATTCTATCTAAGGTTCTTGCTGAGAGATTAAAGGTTGTCATGCCCAGCCTTATTTATGATTACCAAGGCACTTTCATTCATGAGAAGCAAATCCTTGATGGCGTTTTGATTGCAAATGAATGTGTGGATAACAGATTGAAGGATAAAAATCCGGGTATCTTATGTAAAATAAATATGGAAAAGGAATTTGACAATGTTGATTGGAATGCTCTTTTATGTATCTTGCAACACCATGGTGTTGGAGAGAAGTAGATTTAATGGATGAAATGGTATGTGTCTTCAGCTCATCTTTCTGTTCTGGTGAACGGTGCATCTACAACTAAATCAAGCGTAAGGGACTAAGGCAAAGAGACTCTCACTCACCATATTTCTTTATCTTGGTGGTGGAGATTTTATCTAAACTAATGAATGATGCTGTTTCTAAAGACAACTCAAGGGATTCAAAGTGTCTGATATAGGTAATATGATATCTCACCTTCAATTTGCTGATGACACTCTTATTTTCATTGATGCAACTGTTGAAGAGGTTAGAAGATTGTTTATCATTTTCAAAAAATTTGAAGCCTTAACTGGCATGAAGTTGAATCTTGAGAAAAACGCAATGATTAGTGTGGGAGCAGATGATATTGTTGCAGAACTGGCTAAGGAAGTTGGGTGTAAGACTGAAAGCTTACCTTTCAAATATTTGGGAATGCATATTGGTGCAACCTCAAGAAATAATGATGTTTGGGATTATGTGGTTCAGAGAATGAAGATGAAGTTGGCAACTTGGAAGAGAAAATTTCTGAATAAAGCAGGTAGATTAGCTCTTATCAAGAGTTGTTTGGCTAACCTTCCCATTTACTATTTATGTTTGTTTCACCTTCCAATTCATATAGAAGAAAAGATGAATACTCTTATAAAGAGATTTTTATGGGGTGGAGAGGATGGTAAGAAGAAGATGGCTTGGGTGGCATGGTCAAAAATTTGTAAACCTAAAAAAATTGGTGGTTTGGGTGTACGAAATCTCAGAATTACCGATAAAACTCTTTTAGCCAAATGGGTTTGGAGATACTCTAAGTATAAACATGCTTTATGGAGGAAGATAATTCAACAAAAGGTGAATGCAAAAATGGAAATCTCAGTGTCGTCTGAAGATACAAATGCACAATGTAGAAGCTTATGGAAAAATGTCACAAATGTTGTTCCGGAGTTGCAAAACTTTATCACTTTTACTGTTAAGAGTGGGAAGAATATACTGTTCTGGCAGGATAAGTGGTGCAATGTAGGATGCATGAAGAATTTAATCCCAGAGGCTTATAAAAAGTGCAGCAATCCTTAAGCTTTTATTGCTGATATGATAAACAACGGTGCGTGGTTCTGTCTGTTTAATAGAAGGCCTAATGAAAACCAACAGTTGAAATGGGATCTTCTTAAAAGAGACTTGGGTGTAGTTGTTGTTTTGGGAGATGAAGAAGATGAAATCAAGATTTTAGATGAATTTACAACCAAGAAACGTTACGAAGCTTTCGACAATAATCAGAATGAGTGCAGCTTTCATAAACATCACTGGAAAACGAGTATACCTCCTAAGGTTAGTTTCACTTTGTGGGCTATATTTCACAATTCTCTCCCGAATAGAGAGATGTTGCGCCATAGAGGAGTAAATATACCTACTGCAGTTTGTCCCTTATGTAATACAGGGATTGAGAGCAGTGATCATCTGTTCATGCACTGTTCGTACACCTTTAAGATTTGGGATTATTTTATAAAGGCATTCAACCTTTCTTGGCATATGCCAGCTACGGTCAGACAGCTTTTCGATGCTTGGTACTTTAATGCTTTAAGAAGAAGATGCAGCCAGGTTTGGGATATCATTCACTATGTCATTATTTGGGTTGTGTGGAACGAAAGAAATAGTAGAGTTCATGGTGCAAGACATAAGAGTGAGGATGAACTGATCATTCATATTAAGCAAGAGGTAGTTCCATGGAAGTGTGATGCGGATACTTTCAAGTTTATCAACATCAGCCAGATTATACACAATTGGAAGGCTATATTGCATGTGTAATAAGGTTTTGTTCTGTGTCTTTTAAATAGCTTTCTCCCAGGGAAGTTTGTTTGTTGGGACTAAACATTGATGCAGAGTTGAAGCTTTGTTTTGGGATTTCGATTTGAAGCTTTGTTTCTGCTTCATTGTATATAACCATTGTAAATACCCTTTTCCCTTTAAAAAATTTCGAAAAAAAATTTCTGGGTCTATGTCAAAAAAGGCTATACACACCTCCAACTACCATTGTTGAGGGTGAGATTGTTCCCAAGGATATTGGCGCATATGATGAAGTTGAAACTCTTGCCTTCAAGCAAAACTATGATGGGCTTAGCGCTATCATTCATGCAGTAACACCTGACCTTTTCCATCACGTGGCCACATGTGAAACCTCAGAAGACGCTTGGAATAGATTAAGAACCGTATTCGAAGGGAACACCGCAGAAAAGAAACGCAAGGCTTAAAAACCTTATGTCCGACTGAAAAAACCTTCAAATGCTCGAGGATGATACTTTTGAATAATTTAATCACAAACTGTAGCACCCCGTGCAAAAACTGAAATGACCGGTCAATTAAGTCTAAATGCCCGGTCATTGTCGCAAAATGTCGCGCCATTTTACTCTAATGTTGTGCTAGCTAGTACGCTAGCAAAGTGACCTAAGGGCTAAGCCATGAAGCTTTTTTAGAAGTTTTGGGAAGAGTTTGGCCTTGGAGTACACGACATCTCCCCAAAGTTCCTTGAGAATAGGCTTACGCCTATGTAAGATTGGCATAGCTATGCCAGTGAAGCTTTGTGAAGCTTAAGGTAAGCTTCACGTCCTTGTAGCATTTGGCCTAGTTATGACCTATGCAAATCGGAGATTGAACGGCCAATTTGGCTTAGGTCAGATAATAACCGGCCAAGTTGTGGATTTTATGTTAATGGGCTGGCCAAAGTGGTCAATTGGCCGGCCAAATTTTGAAAGGGGTGTATTTGACCGGCCAAATTGGGGCATTTTGGCTAAATGGACATAATGAAAACTGGGTGTCTATGGATGGACTTTTGGTTGATTTTTCTGAATTTCCAAAAGTGCGGGTTTTTCTTATATGTAGGGAAGGTGTTGAGTGAAAGACTAAAGCTATTTTGACCCTTTTGGCTATGCAATGGCCTATGACCTATGCATGAGCAAGTGCACTAGCTTGCACATTGTTGGAATATGCTTGGCCTATGCTAGAGAGTTTGTCTTGGGTTATGGCCTTGCTATTAGAGTTGGTAATGGCCTTTGGCCTACGCGAAAACTAGCTTAAGGATTTAACCTAGGCTTTACGAGTTGGAATTCTTGTCCATGCTAGCATCATATGCCTAGCATATGCATTTACAACCGAGACGACTACCTATCTTTTGAACTACGATTTGCTTGATCCCTCTACTGGCAAGGGTACGTAGGCAGCCGATCTGCGCAGTTCAGCATAAGGTGATTCATATCATCTTACTCTCCCTGGACAAGAGAGGAGGGTGATTGTCACAGGGATTCTGCAGCAGTGCCTGCTGGTGGGCCTGGAAGTGGCGCTAGCACAAGAGTTTTTGTCCTGACCAACCGACCACGACTGGAATTTCTGGGCCGCCACAGTTTTGTATCAGAGCAAGTTCCGATACTCTCGGGCTTGTGTGTTAAGGACTCATTAGTGTATTCCGTGTAATGTGACTTAGGAATCGCACTGCTTGAATTGGAAATGTGAAGGTGTATGTTGTGACTATCATCCAACTACTCTAACCGAAGCTTGATTTGCATTTTACTATGCTTATTATTCTCACATATCTTTGTTGAGTGTGTTCAAAAGTGTTGTGAGTTTTGTCAGAGAGTAGGTATTTGAATGAGCGACAACGGACGTTCACGAGAAACCCAAATGCATTTGTATGGGCTTTGTATTTATGGAAACCTTGAACAATGTCCTTGTTAATCGAGGGAAACCCAAGTATATGGTATGGGATGTCCACTCGTGGAAACTTATATCGGCTCTGAGAATCCAAATCGACGGAGCATGACTCCTTAACCCTGGTTTGGTTTAGAATTGCGGGGACACAATATTTTAAAGGGGGTGAGAGTGTAGCACCTCGTGCTAAAACTGAAATAACCGGCCAATTAAGTCTAAATGCCTGATCATTGTCGCAAAATGTCGCGCCATTAACGTTGTGCTAGCTGGTACGCCAGCAAAGTAGCCTACGGGATAAGCCACGAAGCTTCTTTGAAAGCTTTGGCAAGAGTTTGGCCTTGGAGATGTACACGACATCGACCCAAAGTTCCTTGAGAATAGGCTTATTATGCCTAGGCAAGATTGGCATAACCATGCCAATGAAGTTTGGTATAGCTTGGGGTACGCAAGTTTCACGGCCTTGTAGCATTTGGCCTAGTTATGGCCTATCAAAATCGGAGATTGACCGGCCAATTTGGCTTAGGTCAGCTAATGACCGGCCAAATTGTGAATTTTGAGTTAATGGCCCGGCCAAATTGTGAAAGGGGTGTATTTGATCGGCCATATTGGGGCATTTTGGATAAATGGCTGGCTAAAATGAAAACTGGGTGTCTATGGATAGAATTTTGGTTGATTTTAAGAAATTTCCAAAAGTGCGGTTTTCTTATATGTAGGGAAGGTGTTGAGTGAAAGACTAAAGCTACTTTGACCCTTTTTGGCTATGCAATGGCATATGGCCTATGCATGAGCAAGTGCACTAGCTTGCACATTGTTGGAATAGGCTTTGGCCTATGCTGGAGAGTTTGTCTTGGGTTCTGGCCTTGCTATTAGAGTTGGTAATGGCCTTTGGCCTACGCGAGAATGACTAGCTTAAGGATTTGTCCTAGGCTTTACGAATTGGAATTCTTGGCCATGCTAGCATCGATATCCTATGCCTAGCATGTGTGTTTACAACCAAGACGGCTACCTATCTTTTTACCTACGATGTGCATGATCCTTCCACTGGCAAGGTACGTAGGCAGCCGATCTGCACGGTTCAGCACAAGGTCATTCATATCATCTTACTCTCCCTGGACAGGAGAGGAGGGGTGATTGTCACGGGGATTCTGCAGCAGCGCCCACTGGGGGGCCTGGAAGTGGCGCTGGCGCAGGAGTTTTTGGCCTGGCCAAGGCTGGGATTTCCGGTCAGTCACACAAACTGTTCGAGATAGTAAACGCCTATCACACCTTAGGAAAAACTATTTCTGAAAGGGACATTGTGAGCAAAATATTAAGGTCATTGCCCTCAACAAAGCAGTCAAAGAAACATGTCAACTAAGAAGTACATAGCTTAGACATTACAAGAAGTGACCTTGTTGCTAAGTTAAAGATATTCGATCATGGGCGAAAAGATGAAAAGAAATCAATTGATTTTGAAGCTGTTAGCAATCTGTGCACCTCCTATCTACATAAATTCTCTTGGGATGATTAGTGTGAAGCTCTTGACAATGAAGATATGGAATCTGCGTTGTCTCGAATTACACAGAAACTCAGGGATCTTCTAAGATCCTGAAGATTCAGGAGAAGAGTATCCTTGCCAGCATTAAGACCTATTCCTGAAAGGGATGAGGATGATCTTTTCAAAGTACAATGCTTCAAGTGTCGTGGCTTTGGAAACATGAAGGATGAATGCCCAAGCAAGGAATACTATAAAGGGGACAATATTTTCTATTCTTGTTTTGATGACATGCCTGACCAACATGTGTTTAAACCATATCATGAAGACATTGCTTTAAATGTAAGTACTTAAGATGAATCATGATCTAAGCACGACGAAGCTGATGATCTGATTCTCAAATTGATCAATAAGAGCGAAGACCTTTATCAAGAAAATCTTCAATTGAATATAGATCTTGATAAGATTGAGAAGTTCCTTTCCCTGAAAGATCACGAGCTTAAGCAATTGAGTAGTGGTCTCTCCTCAACTTTATCTCTCAAAGATAAAGAGATTGATGCCCTAAAAAATGATCTTCATAGGCTGTCTGGTAGCTCAGATAAGGTAGCAGCAATGTTATTTGGTCAAAAGACCTTTGGAAATACCAATGGGTTAGGGTTCAATAGTAACAATTCGTACACCAAAAACAATGGTTCATTGTGGCTGGATCCTCTCCACTATCTAATGAAAAAATCAATCGAGATTTTGGTGTACCTGAGAAAACTAAAACTCAGGGTGAAAAACCTTCCAAGGTTTGTCAGTACTGTGGCAAATCTAGACATGTCCAAGGAAGGTATTGTCTTCTTAAGGGAATATAAGCGAGCTTCCACTAAGCTTCAAGCTGACATGGATAGAATGAACAAAGCCTTGAAACACTTTAAGGGCACGTTGAAAAATGTGACAAGTTCAAGATGAAATGAAAAGGGTGAGATAAACTTTTAACGCTGATCAATCTCTAGAAACCACACTACAATCAACACCTAGACTCACACTCAAACTGCCGGGTGTAGTTTGAGGTTGCATCCTCACATTATGACTTGTATGTGTAAGCCATGAAATTGATATCAAGAATTCATTCTTGGTATTGTGGTTGTTCAAGTCACTAGTAGAGTACTATATTCTAAACATATTTCCAAAGGGAATTATTTTCCACAAAAGCTTGTTTTTATGAAAGAGATTGACTAGAAACCCTGAAATTGGGTTGCGTGTTTTGTAGGAACCTTACGGTTCGCGAACCGCCTGGATCACAAATATCTGAAAGATTTCCCCTAAGTCTTTTAGATAAACAGAATATATATATACACATCGATTCATTCATCCATTAGGTCATGTCAAGATGACTCATGTTATAAGAAGCGGTAAAAGGAAATGCGAAAGAGAGGCTGTCAATGTTAATATCTGTGAAGGTGTTTTAGGCCTCGTTAGTAAGTTCACGTCTTATTCGCGAATCATACGCGAATTTTCCGTATAATTTGTTTCGCGAATGATACAGCCGAACTACTGAAAGTCCGACCTAGGTACGCGTCTTATGTGAGGTTATCGAATAATTCACGTATTATTCGGAAACACGAATAATTCAGCTGCTTAATTCGGACAGCTCGCCCGATTGATTTATGACCGGTTCAGATGGGCCTAGCTGAATCTGGGCGAGTTAGACTTAAATCTGGTCGAGTTAGTATCAATTTTGGACCGGTTCAGATGGGCCCAGTTGAATCTGTATTGGTTTCCTCCTTTTAAAATTGTTGACCAAAATTGTAATTAGTGGGACTCGAACCAATGACATATTGGTTATTAGAAGGGTTACCAAACCACTGAACCACGCTGGTTATTGTTTTTTTTTTTAATGAAAAAGGGTTATATTAAGAATGAAAATTATGTACAATGCCTAAGAAGAATTATCACACTGTTTATATGTGAATAATGTCTTCCCAGTTGAAAAGAATCCGGTTTACATCATAACCCCTAAAAACATCTCTATCATGAAACCAAAGCATCATTTCTTGCTTGATAACTAAACATAACTCAGATTCTTCTCTTCCTCTACCACCATGAACTCTGATGTTTCTTTCTTTCCATAAGAACCATAAAATAGCATA
>JAJJMA010131949.1:0-15173 GCA_023529015.1 Papaver nudicaule
GATGCCCACTCTATTAAAGTAGTTTAGTCATTGTTGTTGACCTTGTTCTCTTGAAGGTCGTCAGTCACTCATCTGTAAATGATGATTTTTTCTCTCTTTTTCTTAACAATCTTGTTATCTTCATTGTCGTACTCTTTTCACTGCTTTCAAGTAACAGACTTGGGGAAATAGAATAATGAGTAAAGTAAGTGAAAGTTGTGGGCATTGGGAGATGAGACCTGTCTCTCTTCTTGTACTTGTACTGCCTCTGTGAAATGATTCACTCTAGTTTTCTGCACATACTCCATTATAGATTGTAATACTATGAAAAGGAGGGACAGAGAGTGGCTTACTCAACCTTTCCACACAAAGTCTTACAGCCAGACAAAGTCTTGCAGAAAACCATGGTGTTTACATGGCAGTGAAAACCTCACTGGGAACGTAAGATATTGGAGACTTGAAAGTGGTTAACGGCAAAAGGGACATGGGCATATTTTGAGTCCGAATAAAGCACAAATTTCAAATGCATACTGGCAAACAAAGAAATCTCTAAAGATTGTAACCACTATTGAGAAGCAGCAGGATTCATGACGAAAACAGACCTAAAAGATGTTCGGTAGCAGCCCAAGGCAGATATACAAAATGAGCTACAATGACAAAAGTGCAAAGTTTAACTAGCTGGTGGTTCAATGTATCAATCCACGCATCTACGGACGCAACTACTTCCGCTTCCAATCTGGCTTGTTCCAAGCTTAGTGATGCACATTTTAACGCATTTCCACCTGACCATTTGATGAGCAGTAGCGGTTAGAAAAAAAGCACGTAATCATGAATTCCTATCATGTATCTATCTAATCATGTTATTAGAAGTCAAGGAGGTTAATGGTATAGGCTACTATGCGCGGTGGATTCACCGTGCAGCAGACCAAAAGGAGTGAGAACCAGTTGAAGTGACATTTGTTTGATATTTTTCACAGGCACCCAGTAATAAATCCTAAAGAAATTACATATAAAAACATCAGTTCTAATATGTTCGTGTCTTTCTGCAAGGCAATGCTAATGGCATAGTGTTTAGTGATATCTAAAGGAGACATCTCATACACTGACATTTGTAGGTAATAAGTAAGAACATGCAATGAGTAGAACAAAGAGGTCTCCCTGCATAAGCTCTGCTATAGTGTTGCGACTTATGTTCCCTTTATGGTCATATGTAAGCACCAGTCAGGACACAACATAGATTTCTGACTAACCAATTTAACACATGTATTCAGAAACAACTCTATGGAGAAGGAGTTTGGTGTGTCTGTCTCCCGAAATGGATGTCAATTCAACAAAGACAAATGACCTCAACGAAATGAAAACTTGTACAATATAATGAAGAAAAGATGTCAAGCGAAATACCTGACTAAGATATAATCTAAGAGGATTCTTCACTATGAGAAGCACCCTTTGCCTTGATTATGAAAACCTATAAAGAATGGAGGTTAAATCATATGCAACATTGTAAAGTTGAAACACATACTTAGTCCTAAATGGATAAATGATAAGAAGTGTTACAAGCATAAGTTGAACAGGGAGTTCGTCTAATCACCTTGAACTCAGTAGGTTTGGTTAGTTGGAAGACACAAGAATCTCCATTGATCAGTTCGTGATATTTAGCAAAGGTTTACCCACCCGCCGCTTAACCCAACCTTCCCTGCAAGATAAGTAGTTTCGAACGCGTCACCCTCTTCATCAACCAGGGTAACTTGTGCATCCCTTTTGGGGAGGTACTTCTTGCAGAAATCGCTAGGAAGTCCCTGTAATGTACCATTGACAATTGGTATGGAGCGAGGTTAGCGCACATTACTTCATACAGATCGAGCAAATTTACCATTCTAAATGTAAGACTCATGAAAACAAGTTAAGGAGTTGTGGTGCTCACCAGCCAAAAACCAGCATTTACATGAGAATGTAGCATGTGTTTAGCAAAGCATGGTAAATCATCATCAAGAGATAATGCTAATGCTTCAGCCTTGTCACTTGCAATCTCTCTTTCTTCTTCACTTGCAATTGGAAAATTACCTGCCGAATCGGTAGTTTTGGATCTAGCAGACCTTTTAGTAGCCTTTCCAATTCCATAATCAATAACCTAAAAACAAAATCAAACAGCATTTGAGTGAAATGAAACTGAAATTGAAATTGTAAATAAAAGACACTCACATTCTCTCTGTAAACCGGCGCTGGTTTGTCCGAGTTCCTAGCTGATCTCCTTACTTGAACAAAAGGCAACGTCTTCTGAACTGTCTTCTTCGGTTTTGCCTAATTAAGATCATGAACCAAAAAAATTAAGATAAAACCCTAGATTTAGTAAGAGATTAAACCCTAAGACTGAATAATAATAAGATTGTACCTGTGAATGTGAGGATTGCTTGGGAGATTTCTTGAGATCGAGAGCTAGACCACTGAGATTGAGTTGTAGCATCCTCTTCTTGTTTTCTTGGATTCTTTCTGATCGAATCTCCTCATAACTTTTCATAGCCATTGTTTTTGTTTGTTGATCTTCAATAATACTACAAAGATAAGTAAACTGTTTTTTCTTTTTCTTTGAAAGGAGGAGAAAAGTGAACTGTTTATACCTAGAGGGGAAATCTGTAAGTAGTAGTGGCGATCGTGGTGTTAATGGACTCACTCCATTTCTGGATTAGTGGGCGCTAATTGGGGAATTCAAAAAGGGAAATGACATCTGGGTTACCGACACATTATAGGAAGTTATGCGTGACAATGGAAGATTTTAGGCCCGACCCGCGGATATTGAGACACTGAGTAGATCATTACGATTTGGTTAACTAAGTAAATTTTGAAGATTTGAATGGGTCCTCACCACATTTGTTGTGACTTGAAAAAATCACAATCAGCTTAGCTTAAGCTATAGTCGGCATAGATTCGGTTAAAAATCGGCATGCCGATTGTGATTTTTTAAGGCCCCACAAATGTGGTGAGGACCCAATCTAACCTTCTAAATTTTGGGTCACGGTACATATTTTGAGTCACATTATAGATTTTTGTTCATATGGAGAATGTTCATAAGACATTTATTTGGACAAGGGACAGATTTTAGAGCAAGTCTAATGGTAGCAGAATTTTATCTTCTGAATTCCATGCCATCTCAATATTTGGAATGAACTGTGGAAATGCAAGTGTAAAGGTAGAATTCAAGAAATAACTTTGAATGTCAATCGGAAGTGTGCTTGAGTAGCCAAATGTTAATTGGAATTGTGTTTGACTAGGATTGACACTCATTCTGAAATGTGAATCTTCATCGATCGACGGTTTGGATTAATGTTTTGGACACGTTATTGGATTTTTGTTTGACGCCAATCCAAAATGCGTTTTCTGACAAAATTAAAAAGATGTAATTTTGAATAACGTCTAATGCTCATATTTAGATTCCACGAGATCTTCAATGGTAGAATGACTATGGAAGATGGTTTGAAAAAAATGTGGAAAATCCCAACTGGAAAATCATTAGTCTTGACATTACACACTTTTTTCAAGCTTGGAATAGCTTGGATTCCACCATTAGACTTGCTCCGGCCACAAGTCACCCTATGAGTCATGAAGCAATATTAGTAAGGATGCAAAATTTTGCTCAGGAGGGTATTTTAGGGATGCAGTGGCAATTGCTAATAGTTGGTTTGCAATGATTTTTTCAAGGTTACAACGCAAAATTATGTACCGTAGGACATAATTTTGCCATGGGTCAAATTTTGCCAATAAAAAATTGGGTTACCGGAACCTAGCAATATTTGGTTCCTAAAAAATAAAATGATTTTAGGTCACATAAACAAAGTAAGACTCACGAAATCCATCAAAAGGCCCTCTAAGCAGAACCTTAGGGCCGCAGAGTAAATTTTAGTTCACAAGCCAAAATTTGCGTTAAAGTCACAATGAAAAGTAGAATTGCATGTCCAATATTGGGCGAAGATGAAGTTTTTAGTAGAAAAATACTCCCTCCGTCCCACATAAATTGAGCTAGTTAGGATTTGCACAATTATTAAGGCAAGGAAGAGAGAGATTAGTTTTTTACTGTTTTTTCCAATTATACCCTTATAGATAACATGATTGTAAAATTTAGAAACGACATATCTCCCAAATTATGGCACGCATCTTTGTAAACTTTATATCATTGAAAATCATTTTAAAACATCTACGCAACGAGTACAAACATGACTATGAAATTATAAATATTTATCATACTAAGATTTCATAACATTAATCAATTTTAAGGGTAAAATTAGAAACATGGTGTATATAATAGAACTAGCTCAATTTATGTGGGACAAAATTAAAATAGAACTAGCTCAATTTATGTGGGACGGAGGGAGTATTAATTAGAATTGCTTAGCAAATCTTACGTCATATGGTAGCTTTTAAGCTACGAGCTAGATTTCGAGCCTCGGAGTAGACTTTTTGTAATAATGGCGTATTTTGGATCCTGATGCAACCACAAATATTAAGTTATAGACTTGCTATGCAAAAATTTTAATCACGAAATATATACTTTGTCAATTTTGATACTTTTCGTTTAGCTTTGGACTTCATTAGCTTACATTTTCACTTAGTTACGGTGAGGTTGTCAATAGATGTAAAAAATTAAATAAAATATCGAATTCGAAATGCCAAATATTATCCGAAATTATAAATATAACTAATCAAATATGAATTCAAATCCAGAGTTATGCATTTCCGATCTGTAGTTTTATATATCAGTTTATATATTTTACTATTTACAACTACAAAAGTGCATCTTCTGGAAAAAAAATATGAAAGTCGAGCAATTGAATGTAAGGATTCCCATCAAAAAATGATCAAGCGAGTCTCCACCTTATAGATATCATATCAAAATATCATATTTGTTTTGTTTTGTTTTTACTATATGTAATATTAATTTCTCTCAAACACAAGCTATTTGTTGTGTTTTGTTCTTTTAATTTTGGATCCAAACACGATGTCGAATCAGATGTTATTTGCTATCTCTGAATTCCACTATTCACACGTGAATGGATCCGCTTACACCCTTGCGAAAAATGCCAAGAAAGAACTTTCTTTTCTTTTTCAGTATTTAACAAAAATGATTTGTTGACCGAGCCATTAACATTCTCTCTCCACTAAAAACAGAGCCTTACAATTCTGGAACGACAACAAAAAGAAAGATCAACCCCTGACAGCTAAAACTCCCAGGGAACCCACTATAAAAAACAAAATGTGGATCTTTCCTAAAGATAACCAGCTGAAAATTAATCTGGCCCTTAAGTGGAATGCAAGTCTTAACACTACTTATTGTGCAATGATTTTCAGAACTGACATGGGTATTTGCAAGGAAGTCAAAATCTCAGGAATCAAAGCCCAGAGCAGGGAAGATGGGGAGGTGATAGCTATCGTTGATGCAATTCGCAAGGGGACTGAAGGCCACATTACTCTGATTCACATTGAATGCACCAGCAGCTTTTTGTTTGGAATGGTAACAGATGCGGATAGACGAATGCACTGGCAAGCTAGAACCATTTGGAGAAACACCGGGAAACTTTTATTGTCTTCTTTTGCGCCTTTAAAAACATTTACTTTTAGTTTAATTGCCAAGGAGGCAAACAAGGCTGCAACTGCTTTAGCTCATAGCCTAAATGCACCTGCACCTTTCTCTTATGTTTGCCCTCCGCCCAGTTTAATTTTTGATGTTTTAACTAGTGATGCAACTCTGGCCTCTAGGAGGAGAAGCCAGCAAACTATGTGCAGTAATGTCTCTTAAGTAATCTAAGGTTTATTTATCAAAAAAAAAAAAAACCGAGCCATTAACCTTCCACTCATCCCGACTAAGTGAGAGAGTGATTTGGTGGGACCTCCAAAACAAGCCCCATACATATCCCAATGATGTAATCACTCCTTCTTTACCATGAACAATTTCGTACATCAAGTGGGCTAATGGCTCAGTCAATATATCATTGTGGGCCTGAAAATTCTAGATGTAGCCCAGTACCAGAAAATGCTTGTTCAACCGACAATTCCAATTATCTTTACCCATTAGCTGGTATAGTAGTAGTAAATTTACGGTGGTGGGGTTTTCCTGGCCCAAGTTGTAAACCCATAGAAAAGAAGACACATGTCCATGTAAGTTTCTTCTTCTCGAGGTTGACCGTATGTTAGACTTAGCTATCCTAGTACTAGCTATATTGCTGCTACTGATAAAGAAGAAATGACAAGCCGAGGGGAAGGGCATCACAGCTAGACTTGCAAGGCCATTAATTCATTGTAGCCTCCTAGGCTAGGCTAGGCTAGTAGTAGACTAGTAGTATTGTGTATTGCTCTCATTGGAGCCTTGGAGGAGTCAAATCCCATCATCCTTTTCAGCTCAGCTAATAAGCAAGATACAGGGTAATTAGTACATCTGATTTCTGAATCCTGATCATCTGTGATTTACAAATTTACCATTTGAGATGTTAGCAATCACCACCGTCCATCCTTGGACACAGTGATACCCGATCCCATCGTTTTTAAACCCCTTTTTCTCCTCTTCTCATTCTCACTTTTAACTTTCAGTCTCTTTTTTCTTTCTTTCTTTCTTTGTTAGTTATCTTCTCCTCCCTCCACTGAAATCCTTTCTTGTTCAGTGGGCTAGTGGCTCGGTCAATATATGAACCGTGTTTTTGGGCATACCCAAAAATTCATAGGCATATCGACATTTCCAAAATAGGGTCACCCGGGCATAATCTGGCTATTTCTTAGTAAAAAATATTTTTTTAAATGCTAATCTACCCTTTGACTGATTAGAGCTTAATTTTATGATTAGCACTAATAATAGTAATTAGTGGAAATAATTAGGTTAAACTAAATCTTAACTTAAAAATCTGGTTTTTAGTTTTGAGTTTTGGGTTATGGTGGTATTGAGTAGAAGAGAAAAAACTTGGCTTTTGGGCGATTTGAAGACCAAAATCGACAATATTAGGTTGTTGGGTGTGTTTCCATCTTGTATACCTTCCCCATCATGATTAATCTTGTTTGTGTAGGTTGAATCCAACAAATAGAACCAAAAATCACCATTTTTCCTTCGATTTGCGAAATCAAAAGAAGTTTCGGCCCAGAAAAACTCCAAAACCAGAAAGCCGAAACTGACCACTCAAGAACATCTCGACTCACTCAAGTTTCGGCTCAGAGTTTTAAATTTCGATCCAGTCGAAACTTGTCTAACAAATGGTCAGTGAGGCCTGTTGTTTCGGCCTAGAAGGTGAAATTTTCGTGTGAGCCGAGACAGTTTCGGCCCAGGTTTATAATGTATCCTGTGAGCCGAAACTGGTTCTGTGGAGCCAAAAAAGCGGTTCTTTTTAATCTTCTACTTATATTCAAAACACCAAAGGTACTTAAAAACATAAAATTCATTGTAGCATAACCCACTTAAATAAATTTCAACATCCAAAGTACTTAACATGAACAACATAGTCTTGAAAAGAAATAAATGCTGAACTAAAAACACATCGCCTTAAACCAAACATGATGAACATGCATTAAACCTTGAAAATTGGTTAAAGGTCAAGTTTTCAGTATAGGTTGCCTTAATTAGTTTAGTTTGAAGGTGTTCCACGCATACGATTAAGACCTAAGCGTTTGGTGTACCCCGGGGGACGAGCAAGAGGACGAGACATCTCTCCTAAGATTGGCATGATTGGTAGCATCTTCCACCAGTGAGCCTGCATAACTCTATACCGATGTGAAGGATCCTTGGGAAGAAACACAGCTTCATATCCTCCCTTGTCGCTTCCTGCAACAAATATGCTTTCCCGTAAATGGCAAATCCTTCCATTCCCTTGTCAAATCCCTGTGAGTAGCAACCTGCGCCTACTCCCCAAGTTGGGTCGTTGAACCTCCAAAGCCATTCTGGGTGGACACGAACTCCAGGGTGATTTGTGGCCCATGGATCACCAGTCACTGGAGCGACATATTCACCATCACGAGACAAGGGTCCCAAGACAGGCAGCAAGTGAAGATTGGTCATCCAGTGGTCGTCAATAAGTTGCCTAGATAGCTCACCATCCGGAGGAAGGGCAATTGCAGTTGTTTGATCCTTCCCTGCTACGAGAATTTGTCCAGGAAAAGCACAATCCCCTCATCCGGTTTGCAACGACGAAAAAAGTCATTCCCATCATACATTTGCCAAGTAGTATCCATAACATTGGGCTTCTCCTCATATTCTTCCTCTTCATTTCTAAGATACAATCGCCAAACACAAAATAACGTGTATAAGGGCACTGATCAATTCATTTACTAGGAGACAGTGCCAGTTTCGGCTTACCAATAAGAAATTATATCTAGGCCGAAACTTAAAAAACTTCAAAAATTGTTGCTTTGTTTGATTGATTCTAACCTTAGTTTGTTTTATTCTTCCTCAATGTTGATGGATTAACATTCAACGACAATTTTGTAATGTAAAAATCTCAGAAACCGTATAAACCTACCTACTTATAATGAAATTAAAAAACCCTAAATTTTTACATTAACCAAAACTTCAAAATTTTGATCAAAAAAATAGCATGGGTGTTCATTAAATACCTTTGAATAGGCATTTCCGCTGGATCGTGTGGTCTCATACGTATTCTTCTTGGTTTGAGCCGATTTTTGAGGAAGGGAGGAGGTTTGAGAAAGAATACAAATAGTTTGCAAATGAAATAAGGGTTTCTACTTATAGGTGAAAGCGACCGATTAATTTTCGGCCCACACTTTAAATTACAGATCTGCGCCGAAATCATTTCGGCTCTTAAATCTAATATGACAAGTGAGACAAGAGATTTCGGCGCATAACTCAATAATATCGAATAAGCCGAGACTGTCTCGGCTCACATTTAAAATTTCTATTATTGGGCCGAAACTGTCTCGGCTCACATTTGTTGTGTCGATTGTTGAGCCGAAAACGCCTCTGTGAGCCACCAATGGGTTTGCTTTCACTTTTCTTGGAGCTTATATGTAAAGAACACTCAACATTCACATATATATGAACTCTAAACTTTTTAATTGTAGCAATTACGCAATCTAAATTTAACCGATTCAAATGTACTTAAGAACACGTAAAACCTTCAAATGTACTTGAAAACATAACCTACAAATGTACTTAAAAACACACCCAACCATAAACCATAATTGTTTTAAAAGACTAACTCAACGAGCTCTCTTGTTTCCTCCTCGACCACCATCTTCCGAACCTTCTCCGTTGCCTCCACTTGGACCTTCATCTTGTTGACGACCCCTTTTGGTCCTTTTTGGAGCCTCTTCCCAAGTTGATACTTCACCTTTCCCAATGAGATTCTCAAAATCAGCTTTGAACTTCAGTTGCTCTTCCTTCGTTTCTCCTCCTTTCTTGCAACTGATTGTTTCCCCAAATTTCTTCAACAAAGCGGTTCCCTTAGTGTACTAATACCATTAAAATCATTAACAATATTAGTTACTATAGTTCGACATTTTAAAAAAAAAAACATACACAATCAATGGAAACAACTTACCATGTACTTGACCACCTTCTTCCATTCTGCCGCAGTCGAGGGAACCTTCCCACGATCCATGGCAGCCTGCCTCTCAGCTTCCGCAATCCTCTCAGCTTCCGCATTCCTCTCAGCTTCCGCTGCATTCCAAATTTTTTGTTGATCCCAGTTAACGACCAAAGGATGAGATTGTTGAGCATACCAAGCCGCATATCCACCATCCTGCTCATTCTCATCAATAGCAATTTTCATAACTGCATCATCTTCATAACCCTCAACATCCAAGGCATGCACAATTGTAATTCGGTTACCATCAATATCTTTCCAGAGTTTGTAGTCCGGTACGGGATTATATTGGGGCTGCCATTTACTATAAGTGCTAACGGTTCCGGTAGTTCTACCTGTAATCGGCAGCAACCTATACTTATACTCTCTCTCCCTCGGGACTGTTTGTATTAGTCCCATTTGACGTAGAATCCGTCTTGGGTCGTACACAACACATCCTCCTGGAAACCAAATTGGTCCATAATAGGTTGAAATTGATGGCGGTTCCGGGCTAATTCCATACGGGTTGAACTTAACATGTTCAAAGTCAAAATTGTCGATTTTCCTCCTCATTTCCAGCAATTTTCGGATCTTGCCCTGTTCCTTCGGTTTGTCGAAAACCCATCTAGTCGCGGTAGGCATACCTTCGGCCCACAATGGGTTTTCGTTGCTTTTTTTAGGGTCCTCCTGCTTTGGCACCAAGCTTTGGAAATGATCATTAATAAAAGCCTACACACACAAAACCATATAACATAAACAAGATTAAAGCAAGATTAAAACAAGAAACAGAAACAGTTTCGGCTCTACAAATTTATAGAAATATTGAGCCGACACTGTCTCGGCTTGGAAAAGTGAAATGGTGTCTGAGCCGACACTGTCTCGGCTTGGAAAAGAGAAATGATAACTGAGCTGAAACTGCTTCTGTGGATGATTCAATTTTGGTTTCTTGTCAAAATTTACCTGGAATAAGGAGAAGTTCCCCCTAAGATTTACTGTTTTGCGTCTAGAAGCAACTGAAAGACCATCGAGAAGATATGCAAGAGTAGTCGTACCCCAGGCGTACTTGCTTGTATCCTTCAAATCTGTTAACCATTGCAGATAGTGTGCGCTCACCCTATTTCCCGTGTTGTCAGGAAATATATAAGCGCCAATAGTGTACAACAAGTACGCACCTGCACGGTGAGTGATCTCAGCAGGGGTGAAGGGGCGCAAGGCATTCGGAAGGCCATCTCTTTCTTGTAGTTCTCTTTCTTATTCTCTCTTCTTGGTTCCTCCGAACTGCTCCTTCAAACGAACCAACTTGAACTTGGTCGTCTTCTTGACCGTCTTCCTCACCGTCGTCTTTACTCCCTTCTTTACTATCTCCTTTGCGGTTTTTTGGTTCTCCGCAACGGCGATCCTGAACTCCTCCTCGCACTTGTCTTTAGACCAACCAAGAACCGTATTGGCCAAAGCATAGAGTTGGTTCCAATTCTTCTCCTCATATGCGGCACACGGGTCCACTCCAGTAACCGAAAGACCGAGAATCTTCCTTGGATAATCCAAAGGGAAACCCAATTCATATTTGGGAAACTGAAAGGTGGACGTCTCTGGTTGGAACCTCTCAGTCACAACGGAGCATGTAGCCATATCATACTCTTCCTGTCTATTAATGACCGCTTCGTATAAACCAGATTGTTGTACGATCATTTGGATAGGTTCTATTTCATCCTCTAGATTCCAGACAGCGCCGCTCTGATTTCTTAAAAGACGAACAACATCTTATGATCCTACAAACATCATCAGTTTAAGTAATCCAATACGACGTAATTATCGAGAAGAAGACAAAAAAAAGCATATACAAGTTTAGACAAATACTTTCATTCGATAGATCACGGAGGCCCAAGACTCCTTGTAGCCAATTAGTATTTGTCCTCCATCTCGAGGAAGACCGATGTCGTATTCGTTATCTGGAACAAAGAACTTATCGTCCGAAGGAACATGTGTACCTCGCACTCTTCCCTTTTCATCCTCTTCTTCAACACCTTCCACTTCTTCTGGTTCAACATGAGTAGGAACTTTTCTGCTTGCCTTATGTTTTGTGCGAACCTGCTTCTTTCCTTTTCTCTGCGCTTGTTCATTTTCGTAAACAGGTTCCTCTTCGATTTCCTCCTCTCTACCACCTCTTCTTGGCATGTCTGTTGGTTCATGGATGACAGGCCCCCAGACGGAAGAATATATGCCCTTAACAACTCGTCGTCCCCAGCCGGTACTTTAGTCTTATTCCTTTCCGAAGCCGTAATCTTTTTGGTGCCGACTCGGGGATTCAGTGGTCCTACATTACTAGGAGTAACCTCCCCTCTCCTCCTGTGGTACCATAAAACCGATGAATATCAAACAAACAATGAAATTTAGAACCAAACCAAGAACTAAGTATGTGACACAGAGTACGTTTCGGCTCACACGACATTTTTTTTTTCTGAGCCGAGACCATAAAAATCAAATGCCACCTAACTAAGGGTCTCGTCCCAGAAAAATTCAAAATTTTCTGAGCCGAGACCATAAAAATCAAATGCCACCTAACCAATATGTTTCGGCCCACACATTAAAAAAACACTTCGGGCCGAGACACCCAGGCCCACGTGGCTCCTAAACTAAGGGTCTCGGCCCAGGAAAATTCAAAATTTTCTGAGCCGAGATGTTCTTCAGTTGCAGGAAGAACATCAGTCTCGGCCCAGAAAATTTTGAATTTTTCTGGGCCGAGACAGTCTCGGCTCTAGATCTAAACAACATTGTGAGCCGAGACTGGGTCTGTGTCCGAAAATCGAAGACGAAATCATTGATTGATAAGCATTTCTATCAATCAAACTCAATTAAATCATCAGGGGTTTGTGTAACATACCCTCTCATACGCATAGCGGGGTCTGATTCCGGTGTTTCTTCTCCTTCTGCTTCGATTTGTGGTTGTTGTTCGACAACATTTGATGAAGAACTCGCAGTCGGATTGCTTGGTGGGTTGGTGAATTTGATTTGTGGTTTTTTCGAAGGAGCATTTTTCGGAGGCATTTTATCGACTTTGAAAGTTTTCGTTAATCGTCGATGAATTCGTCGATTAATCGAAGAAAAAAAACGAAACGATGAAGGCTTGTTTTTTGTTTGAGAGAAGAAGAAGAAGTAGTAGGGGTGGTTTTGTTTAGATGTAGTGGTTTTGAGATTAAAATTAGAATTAGTGAAGGACAAATTGGTAATCTCACATTTTTAGAGGGTAACCTAGACTTTTCTCGCTATTTTGTCTCTTGCCGGGATGCCTATGAATTTTTTGGGTATGCCCAAAAACACGGTTCCAATATATATCATTGTTGTTTCGGATCAAAAAAATATATATATCATTGTTGGCCTGAAAATTCTGGATGCCACAAGAAAATGCTCGTTCAACCAGACAATTCCAATTTCTTTTACCCACTAGCTGGTGCAGTAAAATAAAGTTTACAAGCAACCGTGATAGTGTTTGATTGGACCAAGTTCTAAACCTATAGAAAAGAAGACACATGTCCATGTAATTTCTTCTTCTCGAGGTATGTTAGACTTGGCTATCCTAGTACTAGCTATACTGCTGCTACCGATAAAAGAAGAAATGACAAGCCGAGGGGAAGGGCATCACGTACAGCTAGACTTGCAAGGTCATTCAATTCAATGAAGCCTCCTAGGCTAGACTAGTAGTAGTAGACTAGTAGCATTGTGTCTTGCTCTCATTGGAGCCTTGGAAATCCATCCATCATTTCCAGCTGCAGCTAATAACAGTACTTCTGATCACCACCGTCCATCCTTGGACACAGTGAAACCCAATCCCATCTTTTTAAACCCCTTTTTCTCCTCTTCTCCTTCTCACTTTTAACTTTCAGTCTCTTTTTTTTTTCTTTGTTAGTTATCTTCTCCTCCCTCCACTGAAATCCTTTCTTGTTTTGTGTTGTCTTTGTTTCGTAGGTAACAACAACTACAACAGTCTTCATCACAACAGTTGCTATTTCTATAAAAACCAATACTTTTTTTGAAAAATTGTCTCAACTGCCTTGGTTTCAAAGGATTCTTGGTATAGATCACCAAGATGAGAAACCAACGCCAAAAAGCCTTTGATTCGACGACTCTTGGCTGATCACCAAGATGAGAACCGAAGGCTAAAAGCACATTGATTCGAGGATTCTTGGCTAATCACCAAGATGAGAACTGAAGGGCTAAAAGCCATTGATTCTAAGACTCTTGGTTGATTACCAGGATGAGAACCGATGGCTGAGACTCACTCACTCTTATTAAAACCCCAATATATATACTGCTGCTGCTGCTGCTTGCCATTTGTTGATGCTTGTGCTGCTGCTGCTGCGAATGTGATGGTGTTGATGCTTGTGCTGCTGTTGATCTGCTCCTGCTGCTGCTGCTTGCCATTTGAGGATGATTATTCTGCTGCTGATCTTGTTCTTTATTGGGTATGTATGCTATGCACCAACCCTTCCTCTTAAGCTGTTGCTCATTGTGCTACTAGTATTAGTATGTTTTGTTATGTTCTACATGTCATATGTGCTGTTATATTATCTGTTCAACAAAGAAAGAACCAACAACAATCTCATATGCGCATAGAGAAGAACAATGCATTATTTAGATAGATCCGGAATATATATCAACACTGTAACTGTAAGTATTCATCCTTTAGTTTTTTTCTTAATCTAGCTATCTCAAACAAAATAGTACATGTTTCTAAAACGAGGCAAACGAGGCAGTGATGAGTAAACCAAAGATTTCATTCAGACTTGTGATAGTTTATCTTTCTCCATCAATCATGTGATGCAATTGCTGGATGACACTCTTGAAAGGCAGTAATGGGGTCCGGTTACCCATTCTTCTTTCATTTGCAGTTGCTCAATTGTATCCATATTGGTGGGGATAGATCCCTATTCCTGTTTCTGACGCACGGTAAGGTTGAATCTGAGCCTCTTTTCTAAAATCCTTTTTTTGAGACTAAAGTTTTATTTCTGTTTCCAACCCAAAGCTATACATATTTTTAATTATGGTTTATTACATTTTGCACAAGATAGATCCTTGCTAACTAGAGCGTCGGAGAATTTTCTTGTTTTTGTTTTGCAGGTCTGGCCTTCGTTAATATTCTCATTACTTACAAAATCAACAAATGTGAGTTGCTGGAATAGAATGCCGGTGCGGTGAATTCTTGCATCTTTGGCTTTTGGTCAGTTTGCCTGCAGCTTCTCATTTGATTAGTCGATCTGCCTCTATATATAGACAATGTGGTGAACTGGTGATTTATACAACTTGGATTTGAATGGCGAATGTGATACAAATGATCAGTTGTGTAAAGTAGCCTTCGATCTTTTGTATGTATGTTCTTTCTGTAACTAGATAGAGGTTGAATATGGTACCATCCTAGTTGAGATGGTAAATTAAAGAAGCCTTTTTGAGTCTTGCTCTTTTGGTTCTTTTATTGTTATAACTTTGGGTGTTATTCTCTTGTATAATTGGAGGAGATTGTTCTCAAGACATATGTCTGCTCCTGGACATTAATAAAAATAGACTCTCTACTCCATTCTTAACTGAGTTGAAGGTTTATAGATGATCGAGTCTCCAAGGCTTCTTACAACTAGTTAGTTTGCTAAGTAAAAT
>JAJJMA010131951.1:3715-16605 GCA_023529015.1 Papaver nudicaule
CCGATTAAAGTTCGAAGAAATTCTAGGTCTCCTGTACTCTACAATCGTCTTATATGTTTGCCAACAACCGACGATTAATAACTTGATCATTTTCTTGGAGAAAATATCAATGTTTTAATCGGCGGTTAGATAGGATTTGACAAGCCGATTCTGGTTCTGCAAACCAAGCTTCCATTAAAAAGCCAGAATCGTTGTTTATAATTCGTATCTTTCAACGATTGTTGTTACTACTGAGCAACAATCGTTTGATAATCTGTTGATCATACAACGATTCTGGGTTTCGAAGGCTAAACCCGAGAACAAATTTTGATCTTTTTTCCATTCAAACAAGATTTCAAGCTGCATTTCAAGCTAGACAAACACCATTCGAGTTGCGTAACACCTATACCTCATTATTTTGAGGAACTTCATGATAATAATCATCATTTCCCTCCCTCTCGAGCTCCTCATGTAGGCGTTGGTTGTGAATGTATTCTTGCTCCCTCACATAATCAACATCGGCAGGATCGAACTCGGTTGGTGATTCATCAACATCTTCATCACTACTAGAGTCTTCATCATCGGTGTATTCTTTCACCATTTTCTCAGAAACCCTAGTTTTTCAAACTTTTCAAACTTTTCAAACTTTTTTCTCTCCTTCTTCTCTACAACTTTTTCCCACTCAAATGATTTCTACTCACTATATAACTTACCTTTAATCAAACTAACTTAACTATAAACAGAATTAACTAACTAATCAACTAATTAGCAACTAATTGAGAAAGGGTATAAGGGGTTTTCCGATTTTGCTATATAACAACCGCCGGAATTATTTTTTCATGGGGCCAAATACTCCCTTATGGGGCCAAATTTAGGAAGGAAACAAAAAGGTGTCCCTCTTGGATGGAGTAATAAACAAAACCTTCAAAATGAAAACCTTGTGTGGATGAAAACTTGTCTGCTTACCCCCTCGGCCCCCAAAAATAAAATTGACACTTTCCAAAAAATAAATAAAAATGCACTTGTGTGCTTATAGATCATGAAATTGATAAAATTGGACGAACGCATAAATTTTCCTAGAACGGTACATAACCAGACCAATTATGACATGAGGCAACAGTGGCAATCGAATTCATCGAATTAATGTGTGGAGTGCTCTTCTTTAAGAATGAATCAACTAAACCTTTGAACTACTGTTTGAAGACGCACGCATATCACAGACATTGTTGTATGTATGAGCCAGCTACTCCACTATGTATATATATATGCTTAAACGAAAGGGAGTAAGGGAGAGGGCAAGTCTTTGCTTTGATCATTTTCGTCTATTGTCTAGATACTTATTGCTGACAACTCTCCGTTGATGTTAATTTAAGTTAGAATATATTGGAAGCAGAATTAGTTATGAAACTAATCAAAATTTTATCATGATCAATGCATAATCCTTTGTTTTCTGTGTCGTGATCGCTGAGAAGAGCTTGAGATATGGGAGAAAACTAAATTTGTACTCCCTCTGGGCAACATTAACCAGCAGGGGATCCAAGTAATCCATGACATAGGTGAGCAAAGAATTGGATTTAGCACTTCAAATTCTTGACGAAGGAGAGAAGAAAATTCAGTACCCTGTAATGAATATATTTTTAGGTAAAAGAATGTCTTCTGTGCTGAGTTTCTTTGTTTTCTTGTATCACTAGCTTATTTGAAGCCTCAATCTTCTGGATATGGAGTTAATCAGTGAAAGTCCCCTCTAGCCTAACTCCTAAGACGTTATTGATTCTGGACTAGAGGCTGACATATCCATCCTTGATTCCAAGCATAATGTTTTCTTCGAAAAGCTAGTGTCTTATTGATGCATTCCAAGTGCTCGAATGCTGCTCCCAAAGAAAATTCTTTTCATTAGCTATTCATCCAATATTCATCGAGCCAGCACTATTGCAGACTATGCAATCGAATCTTCAAAAAAGTATGAATCCAGACAATATATTTGCTTCAAACCCATTTCCAGAAATCAAGTGCTTTATACGTTCAAATGATGCATAATTCTTCTGGTGGTGGTGGAAGACCCAAGAAGAAAGTATGGTAGAGAAGTGTCCTCTGCTTAAATGTAATGATAAGTTTGTATCACTTGGGTGTCGAAGAGATTTCAATTTGAATAGTTCGACAACACCATCACAACAGTTTGGTTTATAGATACTAGTATGTAACCCATGCCATACTGGCATGAACTTTGGTTTGTTCTTAAACATACTGCTATTGGAGTATTGATTTTTGGACTTTATTTTGTGTTTGATTATGGTTTTGGAATTTTGGATAGAAATGGGAGTTGAATTTGAGAATTGGTTTTGGTAAAAGAAATAGAAATGTGCAGAAAAAAAATGGGCATTTGCCCCTCTTATATAGAAAAATTATAAAAAGGCCTAAAGGAAAAGAAATGAAAAAAAAAAGGAAGGGTAACTTAGTCTTTTCACTGTCAACTGGTGAAAAAAACCCCTTCTTTTATTATAGTGAGATGAGATGTTTGTTTGGTGGCCGAATTTTTTTGCAATCCTACAGAATTTGGTTACTATATACCATGTGAAAGAAAAAAAATAATACGTACTTTGTTGTCTCTAATGTTGAAAAGATAGTCACTAACTAAGTTTCACCTTGAATAAAATGGACTGCTTATAAAAAAAAAAGGCTCTATAAATTGCACCTTTTAATATCATCCGGCTGCGCCATGAGGTTTTCGAAGGGTTTGTGCTTAGTTACAAGTCTATAAATTGTAATTTGAGCTTATACAGATATCGCTGAGACAGAGCTAGTCGTATCAGAATTCGTGAATATTATCATATCCTACATAGATATCGAGAATGCGCCATGATCGAACCGTAGTCGTATTCGCAAGTTTAGCTACAATGCTGAACCATTGTTGGGCCTGAGACTAAGACTGAAAAACCTGTCCACAGTCCATAATCCATATCCATTAACCCGATGGCTCAGTTTTTGGTACCACGGCATTTTTGGTCCCAGCCAAACAGGCAAACAGTCCATCCAAGGTCAATCCCTTAAAAACGACGAGAACCATACATTCCATAACTAGTCCACGTGTACGTATCAGATGCTGTTGTTACGTTATATAAAGAAAAATGACCTAATCCCACTGTGAACAAGACTACAGAGGCAAAGTTGGGGCTTCACCGAGAGAGAGAGAGGGGGAAATAGGGCATCAGGATCTGAAATTCAAGAAACAAATGGAGTGCAAGTGTTTGGTAGTGGTTTTGATTGTGAATGTCTGAGGTAAAAAACACAACCCTTTAGATAATAAAGGCATTATGATTTCTTCTCTCATAACATTAGTATGAGAAGGCAAGTTGGTGGAATGAGAAATTCACGAACAACCGTAATACTAATAACTTTTCCGGTTTGGGTAAAGGTAACTGTGCCATAATTTTTCTGCAACAAATTCCCACATTCGCTTGAGTATACATCTGTTTCCGATCCTTACTATCAAAAAAAGAAAAGATGGTATGGGTATTAAAAAATAGTGGGGATTGATTAGCATTTTTTCTATTGTAATGTCGCTGTGTTGTGTATTATCAATTGGAATGGTGTATTTTTTTCCATGAAGAATTAATTCTATAGATCCAAAGCTGCAATTTTATTTTTGTATGTACCCTGTTAGTTTCAGAAATTTTAATGAATATTTCCACTAACACTGATTTGTTAATTCCAAATCCCATCTCTCCGGCAGGTAATATGCAGTGTATATAATGAAATAACAGTCGGTCAAATGAATCATACGAGACTCTAAAAACTAAACCATAGAAAAATTGCAACTCACAAATTCCCATGAGATGTCCCAGTAACAAAATCCACTGTACAAAACAAAACGGATCAGGGCTATGCGAGTAAACCCCATTTTATTTTCTTGTTGACATCACGACATGTACATTATTGCTTTGTTGCCTACATATAGATGCGCCACAAGCTGCATTGTCCACCACTGGACTAAAAGCTAAAAAATCACACACACCAGGAGTAACCAAAGTTTTGTTCAATGTCCAAGCATGAAGGAGCAAATGTATGAAGGATTGACATTTAACGGAAGGTACGAACGAAATTAAGAGAAACAGATTTTTTTTTTTTGAAGGGCAGGCCTGAGCCGTTATATATTGATAAGGAAAATAAGTATAGTATCGAAGAGGCTCCAAGCCCGATCATAGAATCCTATAGCAAGATTCTGTGAGTTATTGTTGAGATTATTAGTTCCACATTGTATGGGCACTCTAAGATCCTGCAGTTAATAATCCTATGGACCATTCCACTCATAGCCAATTGGTTTTGAGTTGGATTCCCACAATTTAATAGTTACAAAAGAGGTATCTTACATAACACTGCCATTCGCGAATCCAGATAGGCATACTTTGGAAGGTGGCGTAGATGCCATAGCCTTCATATGTTTCCTTTGTCTTTGAAAGAGTGCATCTTTTATTTTATTTCCTTCTGCCAAAAAATAAATAAAAATGGAAGTATTATTTTTTGTAGAACGAAACAAGTAACTTAGAACTAAATGAGTTGTTACATCAGGCAACAATGTTAATCGAATTCATCGAATTAACGTGTAGAGTTTCTTTAAGAACGAATCAACTAAACCTTTGAATTTGAAGTAGCTTAATTACTGTTTGAAGAAATACATGAGACGCACACTTTGTTGTATGAGCCAGCTACTCCACTATTTTCACACATGTATATATGCTTAAACGAAAGGGAGCAAGGGAGAGGGTAAATCTTTGCTTTGATCATTTTCGTCTATTGTCTCAATACTTATTACTTACTTACAACTAATCAAAATGTATCATCAAATACATAATCCTTTGTTTTATGTGTTGTGATCGTTGAGAAGAGCTTGGGATATGGGAGAAAACTAAATTTGAGCAACGTGTATCGGATTTAGTCCTTCCAGTTGTTGACGAAGGAAAGAAAATACAATATAGTATGAAATAAAGAGAGACAGGAAAATGGAGAGAGAGAAGTAGAAGAATTCTCATTAAGATGTGTAAAATACATTAGTATTAGCCTCTATTTATATAGAGTTAGACACGAGGGCATCTTAGTAAATAAACACTAAACCTAAGATTTACCCTAAATATTACCTCTACATAACACGTTTATAACACTCCCCCTGATGACCACTGTGTCTAAGTCACAATGAAATGCCAGGAAAAACTCAAAAGAGTAAAAACCTGAGATATGTGAAACAGTGTTGGATACGCATATGTTGCCTCGTTAAAACCTTGATAAGGAAAACCCAGTGGGACAAAACCTTGACGAAGGAAAAAGAGTACAACTCATTAAGTCCTGTAAATGCGTCTTGATGATGACGCTCCCCCTGATGAGTACTTCAATTAAATCTTGGCTTCCAAATCTTTAAGTTTAGACTTTCCAATTTCTTGAATTTCTTGATGAACGAATTTCTTGAATGCTGAAGATGCTTGTTTGTTGAAGGAATCTACTAGTGGATGAAGTCTTCTTTAGTGTTACTTAAGCGGTATTGTCTTCGAATAATTCTCTTGCACGTCTTCGTTCTTCTTCGTCGCATTGAGAACTTGTGTCATGGATTGCTAGCTTCTCGGGATGATTTGCAGAAATGGGTTGATGTTGTTTCTTCACCAAATAGCCAAGATATGAATACATTACAATGTGAATGGATACTCTGTACGGGGATCAAAAGGACATCCAAATGCCTAAGGAGAAGGTTAAGTTGATTTGGTCTGATCAAAATGATCTAGTTAATGGAGGGCATCCACCAAATAACCGAAATTATACAACTCCCCCTTGGATGACCACCATGTTGAAATAAATTGCCTCACTAAAACCTTGCAATAAAACCCAATGGGACAAAATTTGGACGAAGGAAAAAGAGCACAATATCAACATTTTGAAAGAAAAAAAAAATTCCACGTCAACGGGATGTTGCCTCATTAAAACCTTGTCAGGAAAACCATATGGGACAAAACCTGAAACGAAGGGAAAAGAGTACAACTTTTGACGTATATGGATGCCAACTCAACTATATGAGTATTACAGAAAACAAGCATCAAAATAATAACTCTAGCTTTATAGACGAGTGTCAAGATAGCATAACTTCAAAAGAAAATACATGATGTTAAAGCGTGGATTTTAGTGTTTCTAAGGACTCCTCGAGAGACCTATAAAGTTGATATAATCAACTAATCCGGATTTGTTTTGGTCTTTCACCCAACTTTCTAAGAAACACTGAAAGGATTGTTGAACCTGATATAACTGATTCAGGTAACTGCCTAAATATAATTTGAATCACGAAGAATTACAAATACGAAAAAAAATGTTCTCCGACCACATTTATTTTGTGAATGCAATATTACGAGTCCTTCAAGGACTACCATGCCAAATGCATTCATACGGAGAACCAAATATTATTGAACAATCCTAGGGTCTGAGAAAGAAAAACACAACTCTCACATCGTTTAGAACGATTATAATCCTCTCATTGCACATTATGACTAACACAACCTATAATTTTTTACAGGCTTGGCAATTTTAAAGTGTTAAGTCATGGATCCAGAATAGTGTCAATCGAGAATTATAATATCCAACCTAATTTGGATAGTATGCCAACCAATCACATATGTCGATATTTCTCTCCAGAGATTTTTATTTCAGTAGCTACTATAAATGAATATTTGACAATCAATTTGCTACGATCCCACACAATTTTCTAGTGTATGCATACTTTGAAAAATTCAAAATTTACTGGTACCAGTACCCACGAGCATTATAATCTCCTCCTCTTCAAACGAGTTTGGAGATATTAATTTCGAGAATGCGGATCGTATTATGCACTCTATTGGAGCACTATCTGTAGCCTTTTCCAAAACGCTACATGTCTTTGAGATGCGATTGGATTTGCCTTTTCAACGGGCATATGCTTAATTAAAAAGCAAAATGAGATTTTTCATGCCAATCCATAAAACGGCAGCCATTGAAGATATGATCTTACTAAGAGAGAAATTGATATAACTTTTAAGTTAATTAAACGCCAACAATTAGTTGCATATATTCTTCCCCTGATCACGGCGGAAATGTTTTCATCTCATTATACGAAATTAAATTTCGTAAAGTATTATCCGATTATCTCGAGGACATATACTCATAATTTATGGGTTTAAAATACCACAGATGCGAACCAAGAGTTATTACGTCATTAAAAACTGTAGTCAATTCTAGACTTACATTTTTACTGGTGCGTGTCGAATTCGCACAAATATAATTCAGTTCTTAACCTTCACAATAAATAAAATAATATAGTGGCAAGAACAGATTCGTTCCACAGAGAGAGATATGGTTTATTAGTTGTATTTGAAAACTTAAAAGTAACCAAATGGGGGGGATGTTTGTTGTTTTAAACTAAAAAGCAAAATAAAATAAAAGCAAGTAAATGTAAAAAATAATCAGGAGACAAGAATATTGGTTAAGGGTTCATCTTCAATCACATAACATGCACTATGAATAATATTTGGAGTTTCAACTAGTTCTATCATTATCAAAAGCCCTAGAATACATCATCGCGAAAATATTCCGGAATTTCCTAATGTCATCACACACCATAACGATGAATGTGTGAATACTACGTAGAGAATAACTCAACACATCGAGTAATTGAGTTCAACTCTCTAAGAGCATTAATATCTGTGAAATAGGCTAATCAATGCAATGAACTACCAGGAGCAGTTCATTCAACAAAGGTCATATTCTACATACAATTCCTAAAAGCTATCACCGCAATCGAAATTATATTGTACTACTTGTGAAAAGGTTCATCGACGATTCGTATCTCAAAACCTAATTCTAGTTATAGATATGAACATAAATTAATTCAATTGGCCACCTGAATCAATTAATATTCAATCTTAATGCAGTACATCAATCATGCATTCATACGCACAGTAAAATAAGAACGATGATGAAAAGAATATTTATAACTCCAAAATAAATCAAAACGCATGTTTGTAATATCCGACTACATCCCTAACCAATATAAAAGTATTTAGCTAGACATAGCTTTATTGAAATTCATAGAAAATAATAAAGAAATATGAAAAAGCATAAAAACCCGTTATCCCGACGCTCCAATCTTTCTCCCAAGGTTCCACCTCGAAATCCGTGCCCAGAACCTAGCTTTTCCTCCGCCTCGGGAATCGTGCACAGTAGCCTCCCAAAATCTCCTCCGTGAACAGTAACCATGTCCGTCCTTTTATAAGCATTCAAAACAAATCAATTTCCTAAACCTAAAACATAGTTCAAGCCCAGCCAAAACTCATTGGGCCCAAAACAAAACACCTTAGCCAAGCCCATCTAACAGCATCGCCACTTCGGAACAAACCACAGCAGACTTTTAGGGCCGCCCCGAAATCTGGGCCTGTTTTAAGGTGCCCCTTAACGTGTGACAGAGGTTGGGAACAACTGGTCGGCCCCTTTTCCTTCCTGTGTGCCCTAAATCAGTTAACCCTTCTTCTCTGACAGCCCTGTCCGACAGGCACATGTGCACTATTCCTCAAATTATTCTTAGGTCCTTACTTCTTATTTCTTTATGATTCGGTCTTTCTTTTGAGATAGTTTTCACCATAGGTTCTTCTTCGTCATTTTCCTTCTTCTTTGCCACTCTTCACGACATTTTTAGCACCATTCTTTCTTGTGTTCGAAACCATCGTCTTGAGAGTTGCCAAGTGATGAATTAAAATGTAATTTGCTTCATTTTTATTATTAAACTTCAAAGTACCTGCAAAATAGAAAATGGTTAAAATAAACAATGTATGAGGCTTAAGTCGACTAAAGTGTATGATTTAGGTACTCTTGAATAGGTGTTTTGCACACCTATCATTTACCATCAACCAAATATTACTTTTCGAACCAAATTTTGTTTATATCGGTAATAGAAAAAGTCAAATTTACAAATTAATAATTCTCCAATGACAAGCCGACGGGATATTCATTAAATGAAATTATGGACACTTCTTTTATCAAAAGAGATTTATATCAAAATGAGTTAAGTCACCAAAGGACTAACGATGTTGGCTAACAAGCCGGGTGCGCACCCATTGATCAATGTGTCCTACCGTATTCCAACGATATAAATATTGGTGAAAAAGGAGGGGTACCGAAATACTACCAACTTTTCGTTTGGACTTGTGAGACTTATGGTCAGATATGGACAAATTGAATTTCAATATCCAAATCTATATAACCTGAGTTGTGATCACAAGTGATCAATTCCTACAAAGACAAGTCTCTGTAAATCTTTATTCAAGATTTGGAATCAACGTCAGGATATGAATAACGTACAACTTGTGTTGCTTTAATTATACTATCAGAAATATAATGCGGAAAGTAAAAGCACACAAGACACCAGAAGTTTTTTTTAACGAGGAAACTGCCTTGCAGAAAAACCTCGGGACCTTGTCCAGTTTGAACACCACACAGTATTAACTGTCTACAAACACTAACCTACTATCAGACTTCGGATTGGAATGTAGAACAGACCGATTCCACTCTCCAAGCGAATCAGCTACTGTTGTACTCTTTACGCCTCTTGGATTCCGCAAGACCCTACGCACTTGATTCCCCCAGCTGACGTCCGTTACAGGCCTAGGAGTTGCTTTGACCGATGCCAAAGGCTTTTTGTACTCAATCCGTCATTCGACAGAGAATACGTAAAGAACAATTTTCCCTTTAGATATAATCAAGGTTTTGGAAACTTGTTTTGTGTTTTGAGGAGCCGTTCACAAGGTCAGGTATCAAAAACACACAATTAGGGTTTGCACGAGAACCGTGACGACCTAATTGTATTCTTGCAAGAACAACTAGAGAACCTAGAGATATCTTGCAGAATCTCTAACCTATATGTAAAACAACCTAAGTTGATATACAATATAGATCGAATCTATCAATCCTGGTTTTACAACCTATAATCCTTGAATGGCCTTATTGCAGAAGAGAAGGACCATAGAATAGACAAGGATTATGATGGTCTACCTGGATGATACAAGTTCAGAACTATCTAAAGAAGAAAGATAGTTAAACTTGGCTTTACAATCCCTAAGTAAAGTCTTTTGTAATTCTCACCTTGTTCGTGAAGAACAGAAATAACGGAGAACAACCTTATGTAGCACACACACCAGCAGGGATGGTTTGTTAAGATACATGTATGTATATTTATAATGATGGTTGCTTAAGGATAAAGCTAAGATTCCTTGTGCAACAAGTTAGCTAGTGACCGTGTAAACACGCCCCGTTACTTAACTTGCACACAATGAATCTAGTCACCTTTCTATTGTAGAAACCAAGTAGTGTTTATCTAACAAGAGTTTGATAGATTATAACTACCTCATTTAAGATTTTTGGTTTCATAACAATTGTGAAAGGATAACCTTATCCTTTGACTAGAAGATATTCTACGAAACTTATCTCTTAAGAAAGATAATGTAGAAAAACTCTAATCAGGACGGACTACAACACAGGTGTGAAGGTGGACCATCGTAGCCAGGAGATGGACCTCAGAAACACGACAGGAAACCCTAATCGTAAATCCCGAGGTGGCGGTTCGCGAACCCCAACACTTTTGAAAAGCGTTCCCGAAAGTTCCAGAAGATTCCAGAAGCTTCCTACTCCCTTTCCCGAATTCAGCTTTTAGCCACGCTTTTCAGTTTCAATGAATCACTCATAACTTCTTCGTTTTACAACGGAATGAAGTGATTCTTGAAGCGTTGAATTCGTATTTCCATTCACTATAACATGGAGACCTACTCAAAGGTCAAAGGTTGCCCTCACTATGATCATATGGACCAAATCTCCTCGGGTTAATATACAATGATGTAATTTCACCGTCATAAGCATTGTTCCACATAGTGAGTTCATTACTTCGATAGATAGAGATAAGAATAACAAGAGTTCAAGGAAAATTCAATCTTTACTAACCTTTGTTGATGAAGTCCTTGATGATGTCTTCGTGTGTTCTCCATCTTCATCTTCAAAGGGTGGAGATCGACTTTAAACTCTACTACCTCTATCCTAACCCGAAGTAAACCTTGAGTAGGCTAAATCAAGAATTGTGTTTTGACACCTAAAACTGACAACTAGCTTGACATACCAACGCTAGTGGGTTTGACCGGACAATGCCCTAACAATCTCCCCCTTTGTCAATTTTAGTGACAAAACCAATTTACATATGGATTCAAAAGATAAAACAATAAAGCTCTATTCCAGATGTATCTTGATTTCTTGAATTCTTCAACTTCTCCTTTGAGTCTTGATGTGTTCTTTTTAACTCCTGTTGAAAAACTCGTAGACAGCAACTACAACATATCAAGCTCAAATAAGTTGAAGCTTACATGGGTTTGGTATGCTCATCCCACATGTTGCTTGTGCGTAAGAGTAAGAATCTGAGCAAACTTTGAAGTTGGTGTATCAGAACTTCTAAAGTGATTCTACTCATTCTTGATACGAAGCTCGATCTCATCTTATAATTACTCCCCCTTACTCGATACTTTATGAAAAGCACAACAAGTAAGCATATGATGTTCTCCCCCTATGGTTATGCACCAGTAATGCAAACAACCACAAGATAAGAACCATATGTATTCTCCCCCTATTTGTCACAAAAATATGACAAAGTAGTTTGAGACTAGGGTTTCAGACACCTATAAGACCAGGTGAAGCCAAGTACTCGCATATCAAGCTTAAAAGATGGTATACTTAGGTAATCTGAACAACTAGATACCTGAGTTCTCACCTTATGGAGAAATAAAGATACACTTTCTCCTAATATTCCACATCCACGCTCCCCAAAAAGATTTGTTATTAAGCGCAAGTTCAAAAAGAACTCTCCCCCATGTGGTGTTATTCAATGAAGAACAACTTACAAAGCATAACATGGACAAAACAATTTAATGTTATCCAGTATCCTTTGTATCAATTCTCTTTTCCTAGTCATTTTCTAAGAAATAAGAGTATGATCACAAAAAGTCTTCTCTTCTTAGAACAAGAAGGTAGTAAAACTTTTGTGATATCCATGACTTTAATATAATCATCACTTGAATAGCAATGAATAAAGTCATGTTGGCAATACCCACAGCATGATCTGGAAGATCACGTACTGCCCTCTAAGATACAAAACTTGTGTTAACAAGGGTTGATTTATTCTTAGAGTAAAGGCTTAACTTTTTCACATGGAGTTTCACCAAAAGTGTGAATAAAGTTTTCCTTGGAACAAAGATCACGTTGGATTGCATAAGATATTCTCTTTTAAGATCGAATCCACGTATTTATGAGTTCCAGGAGTCTCAGAGTTTAACCCGAGTGAAATTCTAAAAGAATATACACTAAATTCGACAACCAGTGAAATCTCCGCGTCAGGTTCACGTACTGGTACGTGAACAAATTAGACACAGGAGAATTTCTGAGTCTGGTACGCAAACCGGTTCGGGAACCGTCTGCAGGTCAAATTTGGTCAAACCTGGATTTTGCTGGAAGTTCTGGGTTTAGCCAGTACTTAGACGTGTGATACGCCCTCAGCTATAATCCAACATACTCAAAATAGAGTATAACTCCTTAGATTCATCATTTTCCTACATTGATTTGCAAGCAAACCATTGCAATGGAAAGAGTATTGAATCAAACTCATAAAGATCCTATAACCGTAGTACACCAAAAAGTATACTAACACAACAAGAATGTCATGTCGGTAGGATTCATTCTTTGTTCAAAACAAAAGTCATAGACTTTGTTTGCAACTTGTATATTTAAGAACTCTTAAAACCAAGTTGAGTTAGAGAAACATGAAAGACACATATTCATATTCAAGGATTTGACAACCTTTAAACAAATGAATATTAACT
>JAJJMA010131960.1:0-13130 GCA_023529015.1 Papaver nudicaule
AATAATTACTTAGAAACGTGTAAAGGAAGAATGAAAAAGTAATGAATTTAACCTGAGGGTCTTGTTCTGCCTTCAGCACTGGGTTCTCCACATCAGCATCAGGATCTCCTATACATGCTTTCATTTCGCATCGGATAGAAAAATTAGTTACATAATCCCACCATACTACTGTTTGCCACTTTGATAGCAACTTTATGCAAGCAAACCTGCCGTAAGTTTCGAACCACGACATTTTTCCCATCATACCCAGTACTGAAATCCTGTTCTGGGTCTGGAGCACAGTACATCCCGTGATTGATACACTGCAATTTGCACTGCCTGCTCAGAACAAAAGCTTTGGGGCAGTACCAAGTGATGTAGTTTGGAGTGAACTGAGTGTAACCTTTCTGCTAAAGTATTCGAAAGTTCTTAACAAACTCAATGAGTGTCACACTTTGGCCCACATTCATCATTACCGTTGTCTGAAACCCGTACTCAACACGCTCTTCAGGGTGAGGTAATGCCTCCCTCCCTCCAATCCAAATTAATATTACCATGTCACCATTCGCCAAAGCTTTCTTACTACTATTCCCGAGTGCTTTACTAATCAACACAGAAGCCATAATAATATTCTGCAGGTACTCCGCGCACGCATTCTCTTCCTCGGGTGTATCCATATCACTGGCTCCAGCATTTTGCGCATTCCATGCCTTCAAAGTAAAGTAACAATCTGCCGCCAATACATCAAATTAGAAAAAGTCCATATAATTCATTGACTAAAAGGAAAAAGAATTGCCTGGATGTTAATAAGCTTAGGAAAGGCAGGACAACCTACTAATTATAAACAAGGGTTTAAAGGTGAAAAATATTTCTAAAACAAATAATCCACTATGGAATACATGTCATTCTAAAGGTTACCAATTCCTCGTGAACCATACCTGCAACGAGTCTTTAGACATAAACTCCACAAAAGGTTTCAAAGGGGTCATATCCTTTTCGACACTGTGAGGATTTGGTGCGTAGATGCTCAGGAATTAACTAAGTTGAAATTGACAATGAAAACACATTTTCCCTGAGGACTAGGTAGCTGGATACTTTGTGTTCGAAATTCAAACAAATTACAACTACTACAAGTCTACAAATAAAGTTCTAACTCCCCTAATAACAATTCAAATCTACGAATACTAAACTCTTGCGTTTATGTTTTATTATGACAATTTAAAAGTACCAGTACCTTCAGAATTCTTTCAGTTCCCCAGAGAGTTTGGATAGCCAGAAGAAACTGATGACAGATAACCTGGCTAGTGCACCACAATTCCCTTGTTAGTTTGTATGCAAATTCAACAGATAACTAATACTTATGCAGGTGAAATCATTAACAAGCACTGATTCGGAAAAAGAAACTAGAGGTAGTAGTACATTAAGGTCGAGGGATATGTTGGTTCAAAGTATAGGACTGTGACAAGGACTTAATAATTGTATTGTGATCTCCCAATATGGTTTTTAGAGGCAAGTCGAGGGAACCTGTGTATCCATTTCCACGAATCACAACCAATTTTCTGTCAGATCATAAAAAAGTATACACGGACTTTCAGATTGTATCACAACTTAGTATGAGAAATATCTTATTAGAAAACTTGTCAGTGATCATTCATTTGCCACAATTAGCTTCATGTAAAGTACCATGATGCCATCGACGGATCGATCTTGATCATTGAGTGTCTCATTTTGCACTCCAAATAGTACTCTCTACTCTAGTTAATGCAGGTACAAGAACAATTACATGATGCAATAACTAAAGTTTGAATCAGTATATAACTAACGGCAATGTCTCTGCCCTCGGTCCCCTATCCTCTAATTTTGTAGCTTAAGATCCGAAGGCAATTATGTACCTCAAAAGACCCAATACATCAGATGATTCAAAATAACGCTTCCAATTAAATCTAACTATTTATTGATTTCTCTGCTATATTTGATTCAAGCTTCACAATGTTTATCATCTAGCCAATTATCCTTAAAAATTGAGAAATAAAAACCCCTAGCAGTAAAAGCCCTAGTTGTTACCTGAAGAAATTAAAACCCCATACAAGCATTCATGTGAGCATCCACCACGATTCTAGCAGATTCAATTTTGCATCTCTCGTCTTCATTCTCTTCTTGGGAGTTTCCAACTTCTTAGACTTTACTTCTTCGGTTAACAGACATACCTTCAGAAGAAACTTCTTGGATTGAGCATCCGAGTTTTAAATGTATTTTTGATGGAATCGCATGTCTTTGTTTTTACAGTAAAACAATAAAGTATGAAAAGAGGTATTTGTGAAGAACGGAAGGTCAATTTCGAACACCATTCGCCTAAATCAAGAAGATGACCGTTCGAACGATGCTTCAGTCACAGTGAAGGGAGGGTTGGTCTTTCTAGGGAGGAAAGCAGAGGGAGAAAAGGGAGATTAGAGTGCGACTGAACAGGTTGAATCAACACTCTCTGTGTTGTGTTAGAGTGAAATGGAGTCCACTATTTATAGTCGTTGTAATCTCGTAGTTAATAGAGAAAGCGGGCTAAGTGGGGAAAATGGAGAGGTGATCACGTCGGCATGCATTGATGAGATGACCAACCTTCACGCCCATCTCCCTTGATTATAGCCACGTCTCTCATCACTAACTCCTCTTTCCATCATGATTGTACCCTTACGTTATAACCGTCAGAATATTGAGCCTTTACGAATATTAGCATTGAGTACTCACATATGTGTTGTAGGCCACCAGACCAAGATTCTAATCGTATCCCCCACATGACATAATTGTCTTTAGTGTATGCATTGAGTAATGAGTCTGCTCCAAACTAACCAAAGAGTGAGGCTAGGGAGGTGAAGCTTGAGAGTCTAGCAAGTAGTCATGATTAGTGAGTCATGCTCATGGCTAGTAGTTAGGGTCAGCTTCATGACCAGTGAAGATACATAAGAGTTGTTATGGGCTTAGTTATTATTACGACAAAATCCCAAGAAGCGGTGTTAGATGAACTAGACTAGGTCTACTGTGAAACGTTAATGAGGCTTGTAGTAGACGCTGAGCTAGTGAAGCCTTAACGGATCTTGGTTGTCTTTAAGAGAGCACGAGACCAAGAAAAGGGTATGCTACTGCTAGTAATGACTGATCAGTGAGTCATGATCGATGGTCTAAGTAGTCCCTTAGGGAGTGACTATGCTGCTCACCAGGCCCTAAGGAGGTTCGAACAAGCTAGTGGTCTACGAGAGACACGCGCCTAACACAAACGAATGCCTAGTGACCCATTGTAAAGAGTAGCACTAGTAGTCCAATAGCGATGGGTGAATGAAGTCACGCCACTAATAAGCCCTTAGGAGGTGAATTGCTCACCAAGTCCCGAAGATATGACATAACTAGGGTTCCACACAGGAGACACGACTAGCAATCACTTGAAGGAGACCTTGTAGTTGGTAATCCCATGAGAGGAGTAGTACTAGCAACCTATTCCATTAGTAGCTAGGGGTCTCTAGGAGGCGAGATCGACTAGGAAGCAAGCTCGAATAACAGAGAGCTCAACTAGGAGACGACCTCTACTAGAGGGGAAGCTCATCTAGGAGGGTGAGCTCGACTAGGAGAGAGAGCTCAACTAGGAGACGAGCTCGACTAGGAGGGAAGCTCAACTAGGAGAGAGAGAGCTCGACTAGGAGACAAGCTCACTGATGACGTGATCACAGGTATAAGAAATAGGGTTATACAAGTACATTACAAATCCATGTAAACAAGAAAACTAGGGTTTTGCATGTATGAGACTCATAAAACTTGATTTCCATCAGATGTTGAATGTGTGGCATGGATCAAAGAAACACTTCTATATGCGTTCAAAACCCACCATCAACAGTCTTTTGAGGGATCGCCGAGCAAGGAAATTGCAGATGTCAAAGCCTCTTTAAAGTGCTGGAGTAAATTAGAAACTAAGGGAATTAGAAGTTCTGATTGATATTTTTATTTTAGAAAAAAAAGAAAAAAAAGAAGAAGAAAGTGCTCCGAAAATGTTTAATTGACCGAAAGAGTTGCCCACCGCATTTCCCGAACGAGAGAGTGTGAGTTGGTGGGACATCCAAACCATCCTCACACAAATCCCAAGGATGCAGTCACACCCATACATGGCAATTGGATCCACCATAGATCCCCACTTCACCCCCACCCAGGAAATACAAGTAGGCCACATAGGATGTAAATTGTGTGGTGTCAACAACTGGGGTTACTGAGCATTTTCGACAAATTCTACATCGAGCTGCACTTTCTTCCTTTTTTTTTTCCAAAACTTCTAATTCCCTCAACTTCTTACCAAGGTTACAAGCTTCTTTACTCCATAGCAGTTTATAAAATAGGCTTTAATATCTGCAACTTCTTGGCTCGGTGATCCCTCAAAAGACATGCTATCCCACTAAAAATACATCAAATCTCTAAAATCTCGATATGTCTGTCAATTGAAGATGTAAAGTCTAAGAAGAGAATAGAGACGAGGGACGCAAAATTGAAGCTGGTAGAATCGTGATGGATGCTCACATGAATACTTGTATGGGGTTTCAATTTCTTCAGGTAACAACTAGGGCTTTTACTATTAGGGTTTTTACTTCTCAATTTTTTGGGGATGATTGGCTGGATTGATGATAAACATTGTGAAAAATTTCCATTATCTGTCCCAACTTGAATCAAATATAGCAGAGAAGTTAGCTAGTGAAATTGTGTTAGGTTTAATTGGAAGAGTTATTTTGATAAAGAGGAAGAATATGAAGTATTGGTTTAGCCAATAACAACATTGGTTTCAATGATAACAATCGGAACGCACCAAAACTGGTTTCAATATAAATTTATTATTCCATCAACACCAAGTAGGTTTCATTAACAAAATTCGTTTGAAACCAAACCCGGTTTCAATATAAATTAACCATTTCACCAACGTCAACATTGATTTCAATTATAAAATCAAATGAAACCAAACCTGGTTTCAATATAAATTTACCATTCAGCCAACACCAACATTCAAATGAAACAAAACTTAACGTTCCACCAAGAAAAAAAATATTGGTTTCATCATCAAAAACAAATGAAATCAAACATTTTTTCATCAGAAACAATATAATCACCAATGAATCAAGAGAGAGACGAACTAATCACTAACCATACAATTACACCTGCCCCTTATTACAACCCACAAAAACAATTGAAACCAGCACTGGTTTCAGTGATACCTACCCCTTGTTACCACCCACAACATTTCAATTTCTCAACAACTAACCAACAAAAACAATTGAAACCAGAAACCCAGCAATTATTACCAGGCACAAAATTTTGATTTCTCGACAACTCGTCGACGAATTGAAACCTACCCTTTAGTACCACGCACAATATTTCGATTTCTCAACAAGTAATCGGTGAAATACAAGCAACAAAAACATTTAAAACGAACATCGGTTTCAACAAAACCTACCCTTTAGTACCACCTAGATAACTGGTCGATGATAACGTAAGCAACAAATATAATTGAAACCACGGGTTTTAACAAAAGCTGTCAGATATTATCGCCCACGAAATTTAGATTTCTCGACAACTGATCAATGAAATGAAAGCAACACAAAAACAGTTGAACCACATATGGTTTCAATGAAAAATATCCCACATTACCACCCACAAAATTTCGATTTCTCAACAACTGGTCGACGAATATGTAAGCAACAAAATAATTGAAAGCAACACTGGTTTCATAGGGAACTACCCCACCCCCGCAATTTTGATTTCTCCACATGTACTCGGCAAAGTTCAACATACACAAAATGAAATAAAATTATTTTCAACGAAAGCAATCATGCATTCATCGACAAAATTGACCAGCATCAATTGAAACCAAACACTATGTCAGCACAAAACAATATGTATATCAGCAACAACATGCATTCATTTAAAAAAATTGAACAAAAATCAACAGAATCAATTAAATTAGAGAACCATAGTTTGTTTATTGTACCTTTTAGACACTTCTTCACAGTCTTCTTTAGTTTTTGATCTTTGTTTTTCTCCTATACAACATTCTTCTTCACCGTTTTTCTGTTGCAAGCAATTCTTTCAAATTAGGTCAAATTACATTCAAGTCGAGTTTTCAAAGAGATCGAGATTTTCTGTTGCAACTAAATTCAGTGCTTAATTTCTGTTAAATGGCTTGTACACGCAGTAATATAACTTCGCCAGATCCAATTCGTTGTCATAAAAATGAACTCAGAATCAAAACCAGATACATAGATAGATGTGGAGGGAGAAAGAGTGATTACCTGCACAACCCATGTAAGAGATCGCAGCATAAAGCTCCTCGTTTAGTCATGGCGGAACCCTTGAAAAGACTATCATCAATTCCACCTTTTGATTTAGTAGAGACTGATCGAATTTTGGTTTAAAATTTCAGTACCGATCGATCAAGATGTTTCCTGCATTTGGATTTGGTTTTTAGACGATTCAGGAGAGAGAGAATGTTTCCGTTATGAACGATGTTTGATTTTTATATGTGGTGGGTTGATTTTGGCAGGTTTTGTTGGGTTGAATAAAACTGGGAGGGTAGTTTGGAGAGAGTGTGTATATTTGAGTTTTTGTTTCACCTTTTTTATGAACGTTTCCGGATTGCTATTTGACAATCAACTTCATTACTATCTTTAGAGCAAAAGTAGTGTTGGTGCCATATACCAAAACGCCAAGTTTTATATATGGGTATGGAGATGAGATTTGGTGCAAAAAATTACAACCATCACACCAAACCCATCGCCAAACGCAATTTAATTTCTGGCGTAAAATGAAACGTGATTATAATTCACGTATACCTTCTGAACGTGAACTTAATTCACGTGAACTACTACACAAATTTAACTATTTCAAGCTGACGTGATTTTATTTCACGTATTCCCTCCTAACGCTTTTTTAATTCACGTTCACACTCGCACGTTATATTTATTCCCGTTTTCTGATTCACGTGATTATTAATCACGTCCCACCATCTGCACTCCAAACCCATTTGCTACGCTATATTTGGTGTGAAAAGCAGCTGCGGATGGGTATAGCGTTTTGGCGAGACCATGATTGCCGATGGGCTATACTTAATTTGGTGTTATGGCTCCAACACTGTGATTGCTCTTAGCACTCATACCATCTAGACCTTTCATCTGAGATGTGTGGAACTTGTTTCTGTGCGACATGGTCCTGGTTGAATGCGATGAGTCAGTACCTTTGCGACATGTGTCGTTGAGTGATAAAGAGAGTACTAAGGTGAGTTCTGAATATCATTACCAGTTATGAAAGGATGATTTGTAGTAATAAATAAGAGTTTTTGTAGTAGTAAATAGGAGTTTTTGTAGTCCACAGACTATTTTGAGAGCCGAAAATAAAATGATTTGTTAGATTTTCAATTGAAATTAACCCTGTAGCTCGTTACATTTTTTTCCATTATAAGTTTTATTTGGTAAAGTTGTGTGACTGAACCTCGTAGAACTCAAATATTTAGCTTTCCAGTTAATGAGGGTTAGTAAGTATTTGCTTATAAGACTTTGTATGTGATGCACGGGTTGGCCTTGTGTTACCATGAGAAAAGAGAGCGCCAAGCGCGTTTTGGTTAGTTAGTATTTGCTTTGATTTCTTAGAGATATTCTAGCTAGGGGAATAAAGGTTTGGTTGTCGATTATGGCGTGGAATAATATCTTTTTTATTTGTTTGCATTTTTAGTTTATATTTAGCTTTATCTCTTTAGATTTTGGTTGAGTCATGAAGCCTATATATAAAGGCTGCGTCATTTATGTAATGGGAGAGATTTGAGATAATGAAATTGGCTTCCAGTTTAGAAGTTTTGTTATATGTGTTTGATTTCTTCGTTGCAGTACTAACATCGCTACACCAGTATGTTACCTTTTTAGTCATGATCTTCAAGAAGGAGTATGCCATCTCTAAACTGTTGTTCTGGATTTGCCACAGCTTTTGTTGATTGCTAAGAGGTAGAAACTAAGGTATAAAATCCGATGCATGTGGAAGGCGAAAGGAATACAAAGATGTTTTACAAAATTGCTAATGGGAATATAAGGAGAATGCGATTTTCAAGTTTAAAATCGATAGGCTGAGGTTGTGTGTCCGAATCATATCAAGAAAGAAGTCACTGGGTTTTATGAAAATTTGTACTCTAGAGATTAGGAGGAGGTTATTGATTATCTTTTCCAAAAATTTATGTATCCGAGAACTTTTTTTATAGGTGAAGAAATTGGTGCTGGCGAGTTTCGAACTCAGATTACTGGTATCTTCGCCAATTAATTTACCACTGTACTACAGTGACATCGGTTGTCTTCGAGAACATTTGGCTTGAAGATGGATTTCAAAAAAGAGATTCAGTTACTCAGAGCGCGGACTTCATGAAAATGGTGAAAAAATTTAATGAAAAAGGAGGTGTTGATTGGCGCTTATATTGTACTTTCCTTTCATTGGTTTGGAAGAAGTTGGCAGCGGTTGAGTTGAAGGATTTTCGTCCTATTAGTTTGGTAAGTACCATTTAAAAAGTTTTTTATAAAGATTTGCTAACAGATTAAATGTGGTAACGCCAAGTCTAATATCCCAATCCTAATGAGCTTTTTTAGCTGAAAAACAAATCCTGGATGGGATTTTGATTGTTGATTAACTTACTGATAAGTGGAAAAAAAAAAGAGGAAATTGTTTGCAAACTAGATATGGAAAAAGCTTACGATCATGTTCTTTGGGGGTAGTTGATGGTGTTCTTAGTAAGATGGGGTGTATATGGAAATGGAGGATGGATTTGTAACTGTGTTTGTACTGCTAGGTTTGGAGTATTTATTAATGGAGCGGTGCAAGGTCTTTTTAAGGCGTCTCGGGGGCTTCGGCAAAGAGATCCACTTTCGTCGTTATTATTCTTATTAGTGGCTGAAGTGTTTAATAAGCTCATGAACCATGCGAAGGCCGATGGTTTTCTGAAAGGTTTTTGTGTTGAGGAAAACAATATGGAGGTTTTGTATTTTCAGTTTGCCGACGATACAATTGTTTTTTTTAAATTCAAAGGTTGAAGAAGTTCAAAAACTTTTAGAGCTATTAGAGAGTTTTAAAGCTAAACGGGTTTGAAAGTTAATCTTTCCAAGAGTTCCATGATGGGCATTGATTCAACATGATATTATTGATGAATGTGTTGGGTCAGCGAGGTTTGAGGTTGGTAAGTTTTCCATTTCTTATATAACAATACCTATTGGGGCTTCCACAATAGTACAATCTGTATGGAATGCAGTTATCAAGAAAATAACGATAAGAGTAGAGCCATGGAAGAGAAGATGTATATCTTTAAAAGTTGTAAGAGTCGATTTCATCAATACTACGTTATCGGCTATATTGTTGTATTATGAAAACAGCTTGACTCAATATGAAAACAGGTAGGCCTTTGATTATAATCTAGAAATTTATACGACTCCTCCAGTTTTTGTGAAAACATACGTGCAACTTTGAGGCTATATAATATCAGTTATTGATTATGTTATGTGCCACAAAGATCGTTTCTTCATTGTTGTACTTTTGATCTTTTCCCCTCTTTCCTTCATAACATGACTTGTTTGGATATTATGGTGCAAGTTCAGGTAGAGCGGACTAAATAAACAAGATGTCCTGAATGATTCACTTATGAACGAAAGAAGAGATTTTGGTTTATTTTTATTGTTGTTTGACGATACACTGTAATGCATTTTGTTTCAACGTGTCATAGTTTTACAGATAATGAAAATTAGTAAGAAAGACTAGCATTTACCGACGTGTAAAACACGTGCACTCTACTTGTATATATAAAGAGAAAAGGTTATAACCATCGGAAGCCCCTCATCGAAATATACATTTTAGATATCAAAAGCTCATACAGAAAAATTGTGCCATTTAGTAAATGTCATTTCAAGCGATCCGTTTCATCTTCTTCTTACCCAAGGAAAACCATCATCCCGACAAGAGAGTAAAACTTTAGTCTTTAGGGTTTTAGCAGCGCCGTTCAAGTTTGGGATCTAGAAACCCTCTGAGAAGAAGAAGAAAAAAGAAATTAGTAAAGTCAAAAAACGTAATTTTCGGGGTTGGTTTTTAATTTAAACTTTAAGTATACAATTTCACAACTTTATTTGTTGTTTTTTTAGGAATCAAAGTAAGACCAGGATATCCATTCACTCTTCGGTGAGATTTTATGGGAAAACGAACGATCCGTATAACCCAAGTCTGTGAATTAACATTAGAAATTTCATGGTGACTGTTGTTGTTATTGTTGAGGGATTTAACTTCTTTATGGATGTTTTAGGCAACTTTGGGTGATCTGATAAAGGACGCTGAAGAAGGTGATGAACTGGAAAAATTTGAAGTTTGATGTGATGTTGGCGATCGATGTCCTGAAATATTATGTTCCTTACAGATGAATGAGATGGAATCAGTTAAATTGAGTAAGAAATATGAGGATGAACCAGAAGAAGTTGTTTTTTCTGTTTGCGGCTATCGATCAGTTCATCTTTCTGGTTACTATATTCCAAACAAGGTCTCGAAACATATAAAAGATGGTTATTGGCTTATTGATGATTATGATGATAATGATGATAATGATTATGATGAGGAGGAAGAGGAGGAAGAGGAGGAAGAATAAGAGGAGGAGAAGGAGTATTTACAATTGGGCGTATATAACCTTCAAAAGAAACACGATAAACTAGAAAAAAAATTGAACACAGAAACTGATGAATTGAAATCTCGGTACTTCGCAAAATTTAATAAACTTTTTCGTAGGAGATTCAAAATAGTCAGTGGAATGAAGAAATGGTGTAGTAAAATCCCCGGGTGTTGGTTAGATTCAATAAAGAGAAATGAATTCATAGCAACAGAGGTAACTTCTAACCTGGTTAATGTGAATATGTACCTTCTAACCTAATTTAAATGAATTGTAACTTAGTTTCATTTTTCATTTTTGAAAATCTAGATCGAAAAGATTGATTGTGACGCCCTCAAATTTCTTAGCAACAGAGAGTTGACAAGGTTCTGTAAGGATCTTTCGATGATAATCCTTATTTCGAGGACAGGGATCTTTCACTGGAGCTTGTTTTTAAAAATGATCTGAAATTAAGCCTAGACATGTGAAATTGATCATGGGTTATACGGATCGTTCGTTTTCCCATAAAATCTCACCGAAACAGTTGGTTCTCACTTTCGATGATAATCCTTATTTCGAGGACAGGGATCTTTCACTGGAGCTTGGTTTTAAAAATGATCTGAAATTAAGCCTAGACATGTTTGCTGGGTAAGTTTGAAGTGTAATTTTTTTATTTTAATACTACTATTACGTCAAAAAAAGCTTAGAAGTTAGAAATGATTTGAATTTCGGTTATGGAGATAAGATCAAGCTCAGAATATTATATCTTGTTTATAGACAAAACCACAGATAAATATTTCTTTGGCTACAAACAAGACCACAAATAAGACCATAAATAAATATTTTTACCCGATGTATGTAGACATGCTCCCAACTTCAAAATATTTTGTAAACCGAAAATGGGCATCACCACCTAACAATCCTAGCCAAAGTATATCTTGTATGTAGTTGTAGACATGCGCAGCTCAATCATCGTCATGTAGATTTTTTTTGCGCTTAAAAAGCGATTCGTTTGACTCATCACACCTAGTTTACAAACACAATAACTGTGATTATGGAAAGTCGTAGGTAAAAATCGAAAAGAACATCTTCTTCAGTAGTGCATTTAATAACCATATTGAAGTGATTAGACAAATATATTGACAGAGAAAGAGAGAATCAACTAAAATGAGATTGATTGGATTAAAATGTAGCTGTGAGGATAGGTTGGTTTTATAGTTGAAATACACAACGGATTTATTTTTTACCATTGTAAAATGGACGGCCGGGAGTGTTCTTACCGCTTTAAAATGAAAAGTCTGGATGAGGTGTGTGAGGAGTGTAACAAAAAAAGGTCAAACAAATATTTAATTCTCGGCAGTTTCTTAGTAACCGCAGACATCAGTTAGCGCTTTACTTAGAATCCGCAACGGCTTGTTAGAAACCGATGAGTAAGGCATGTCCAAAAGGGGTTTTGAAGCACCATACGACCATAGTGCTTGCTCTAAGTTTCATCCCTCTCTCACTCGAAACACTTTGGCCGCTTCGTTTCAGTTTCAGCGAAACCCTAGTTTTCTATTCTAATTTTCTCGAAGAAATCATATCTTTTCAAAGGGGGGAAGATGTTTTTTGTGAAACCAGAGATCGGATTTCCGGATGTAATCCCAATTTCGCTTTCAATTTCTAATAAATCTATCAGATTTTTTGTTGTGATTATTACACAAAATTTGAGGATGACGAAATTTGTTGTTGAATACAGGCTAGTAATGAGCTCTTGATCCACAGAGTGGAGAAGTGGGGAACCGAGGAAGAGCAGAAGAAGCGATCAGAAGCAGCTACTGCGCGGCGGTTGAAGAGGGAGGCGGAGTTCTATGAGAACCAAAGGGAGGCAAAGCAGAAGAGGAAGGAAGATATGGAGATGATAGTCAAGGCGCTCAGATGGCCAAGATGTTTGAAGACATGAAGAAGGGGATCTGCTTCACCGTCACGGAGGAGGAGAAGAGGATTATGAAGGAACAGCATGAGAAGAAGATGCGGACTCGAGAGAAGCACAGGAAGCTGATGGCATCGATGAGGCAGATGAAGAAGAAGAGATCTTAAGTATTTTAAGAGCTGGTTCCAAGTCTGACTCATATAGATTTGCCTTTCCTGCAATACTGGAGAAACACAACAGCAAGATATGCTTCAGTAAGTATGATAAAAAATAATGCTTAGAGTTATAGAGATACCTATCAAAACCTTGCAAATCAACGGAAATCACGTGATCAAATTTGAACTGATTTTTACAAGATGACAGTAATGAAAGACTTCAGAGTTACATATAGCTAGATTAATAAAGTTCTCTAGATGTATTCCCACCAACATGCTTGTATAGTAATAAATGTTTGTCATACAATCCGACTAACTAGTGGAACTAGTCGGCAACCCGTGCTACGCACCGGGTAGAGTGATTGTTTCTGTTATTGTGTGGCGGGGCTCCGCCCCGCCCCCGTTTTTTGTTAGA
>JAJJMA010131962.1:0-14972 GCA_023529015.1 Papaver nudicaule
GTCATTACCTACAGTATTCCATATCTGTTGATAAAACCCTAGTGGATCTCCATCAGGCCCTGGAGTAGTCCAGGGTTGCATTTGCCATACAACATTTTTAATCTCTTCAGTTGTTGGTATTTTAGTCAACATTTCATTTTATATATCATTAATGCAGGGAGTTACACTATCAAGAAATGAGCTAGCATCAGGTGGGTTTGACGATCCTTGAGTTCTCTAGCAATCATCTCCCTATCTGTTAACCACACTCCCATATTGTTTTGTATGCAGTGTATCTGTGTTCTCTTTCTCCTAAACTTGACCTTATCATGGAAATACCTAGTGTTCCTATCATCAAATTTAAGAGTATTTCCTTAGCTCTCTGCATATAAAAGGCCTGTTGAACATCATACCAGTGCCTCAGAGTGTCTGTCAACTCCTTAGCTCTTTTTGGATCAGGATTATTTGTATTAAGGTTTGCTAACTCTTCCTGAGTTATCCTAATTTGGGTTTGAATATTCCCAAATACATGAATGTTCCAATCTTTGAGACAATATTTGACATTCTGTAATGATTTAGTAAATTTAAATGCACAAGAGCCTTGTTCATCTGAACCCCAATGAGCTTCAATAATCTCTTTACAACTACTATGCATGAACCAGCATCTATTGAACCTATAAGGTTTCCTAGTTGAGTTCATTTCTTTATCAGACACAAGCATAATAGGACAATGATCACTTCCTATAGATATTAAATGATATACCATGCTATTTGGAAAATTATGCAACCACTCACTATTTTCTAGTCCTCGGTCTAACCTTTACAGGACAATAGTAGCTGGATCTCTGTTATTACACCAAGTATAGGGGTTCCCTGTGAAGGGTATATCATGCAGGCCTAAGAAATCAAGATGACATTTAACTTTATCAAACTCAGATTGCACTGGAGGATTTCCTCCAAGTTTATCTTGTTTGCAAGTAATGAAGTTTAAATCTCCTATAACTACCAAGAACCAGTAAATTGTCCTGCTAGTTTAGCTAAATACTTCCACTGACTCTCTATACCATCTTTACTCAAAGCCCCATACATGCACACAAGCAAGGTCTTAGTACTCCTAGCATCAAAATTAACATTGCAGACAATGAAATTTGGGAGATATTCTACTATATCTAGGTTTATTCCATCCTTCCATAATAGAAATAGACCACCACTTAACCCTATGGGATTTGAAAAGCAATAGTTTGGGTAGTTATATTGCCTACAATATCTGATCATCTTGGTATCCTGATTTTTGGTTTCAGACAGGAAGACTATGTCAGGGTCATTCGACCTAACTAAATCCCTTAAGTGATACCTAGTATGTTTTTCCCCAAACCTTGTACGTTCCAGGACAGGGTCTTCATCTCCACAAATAATCTAAAGATACAAATTATATCCTGAGACAAGGGGTTAACCACAAATATGTTTAGCTTGAAAAGATGCAGTAAGAAACAATAAGACCAATGACCTAGAAATATACGGGAACACAATTCAATGAAATGCAGATGAGAGAAATATTGTAAAGATTGAGAAGAAATTATTACCATGGCAACATACACCATTCGATTCTTTTGAACGATTAATCCATCAGTACCCAATTATGAGTTAGAACCCTTCCCATCATCTGATTTCACAGATATGTCTCTCGAGTCATTTCTTTCCCCCATTTGAACATCCTCATCTCCGAGTTTGCCACCAATAGTCGTTTGTTGAAAGACTGGATTGTTATGAGTGGTAACTTGATTATTGGAACTAGCTCCGGCTTCTATAGATGTAGCCTCAGATCTGTTTCTCTTGGATCTCCTATTATCTCCTTCGTCATTCTCTCCCAATTTAGAATTAGGGATTTCATTTCCATTTTCGATGGCTAATATTTTCTCGTCATTTCTAGTACCCCCCAGAACTTCTCTATAGGCAGCCATAAACGCCCGCCCCTCTTCTGTTTGGGTGCTCAAATTATCAAAGTACTCTTGTGTCATTGCATCCACTTTCATCTCTTGAGCCAGCAAAGGATATATCCTTTCATTGTGATCGACCACAAAGCATTCCTTACAGATGTTATACGGCATCTTATCAAAGTGATACCTTATCCATGTCCTTCCTCCATTCACTAACGACAGACATCCTCCTCTTTTTAGTGGTTCAATAAGTGGAACCTCCACAAACACAGTTGTCAAGAGATTACCCCTTTGCAATCTTCTTTTTAATATAATTCTCTTGCCAATATGTTCACATATTTCAGTCACCAGCTTTTCTGTTGGCAAAACATCATTCCATCCTCTCAACTCCACACACCATATTTGGTGTGTAAACTTGTATTTGCTCAGATCTGAACCCATGTCATACTTCTTTAAGGACAGCAGATATCCTTCTATGGTCCATGGCGCTTTCTTAAGAACATCATATCTTGAGGATGCAGTTTGAAAATTGAATAGATATAGGTTATCTCCCATTGTTCTAACCTCTACCCTGTTATACCTTCTCCACATATGATTTACTTCCTCACAAACTTGACCAAAAGTCACACTGGTTTGTGCAAAGAGTTTTCCCAGTAAACTCAAGGACCATTCAGTTGCAGCATCACTCACTGCTTCTGCAGTTGCTACTGTTCTTCTTATAAACCTCGATGTTGATCCTATTTTTGCGTCCTTCATTTTTGATGATAGTAGCTCAACCTGGTTATTTTGCGCCTCCATGATATATTCTCCTAGGGTTTTTACGTGACTCAAAGTTTTCTTCTCGTAGGGTTTAGGTACTTGCTCTCGACTTCTTTCTTCTTGGCTAATATAATGCCACCATCTTATGTCAGGATCCAGAATATCCCACAAATATTGGGGTATAGTATTATTCCGCCATGATTTCAGGAATTTTCCAGCAACTTTTTGAATTTGAAAATAAGGTAAGTTCCCCCCCAAGTAACTCCTCGTCTCTCGGATCTCTCATTTGACCAATCTTCCAACATTTCTCGACAGATTTTGTATTCTGTAATACTGCTTGATGATCTTAGCTCGCTCCATGATGTATTGGTAGAAATACTCAAACTAGAGATGGACACTGTATCTGTGAGACAAGTCCCTCTAGTACTGAACTAACAGATGATATAGGAATTTTCACCAATGAATTGGGTTGACAAACACGACTGTTACTTAACTCAGAACTGAATACTGATGAACATACCACGACTGGTATCCACGACTGGTAATCGACTAGTTTGGAATCAAATGGTGTCTCCTGCAAAAGATTAATGACCCATAATCAGAAAATCACAATCAAATGCTTTATCAAAGTTTCAAAACAATTTTTTTTGCTGTCTTGGTACGACTACAACGAGCTACAACATCAATCTAATGAAAACAATTCGTATGTTGATCACTAAGAACATAAATCAAGAAATCATGCAATAATCACAGTTTTTGATCTAAAAATCGATGTTAATCATGAATAAGTTTTTCAAAAAGTTTTCTCTATCAAAATCGCCTCTCCGTCACCAACATTGGTTATAAAAGATACAGTTAGAGAATGATTTTTGGAAAAATAGAAATGGATCCCACGTGGATTAAACTTTTCTCCCTACACACATTCCATTGGAGAAGCTCTTAGAGCTTCTCAAATGGAATGTTTTTGGTGAAAAAAAAGTCTAAGTCCACATGGGATCCACTTCCATTTTTCTTAGAATCATTCTCCAACCCTAACTTCTATAACCCACATCTACTATATGATATGCCATGATTTTAGGAAGACATCTTCTATCTCAACCTCTACATCTACAGGTTGAGATAGAGGATGTCTTCCCATCCACCTCAGCTTTTTCATAATGAAAAATATATTATATTTTCTTAAAAATGATTTTTTGTTTCAAAAATAAAATCTAAATAAAATCTATAAAAATCTAAAAATAAATTTGAAAATGAAATTACACTTAAGCAAAGAAGAGGTCAAAACACAGGAGGGTTGGAGATCAAATTTTTTGTCCCCAACTTTTAGGAAAAATGAACACAAAAGAAAATATAGAATGTCTAAATTATATTGCCACCTAGGAACCACACACAATGACCATTGGAGAAGCTCTTAGACCAATCCCTACTGCTAGAAGCAGGTCCATAATTTTTTTGACACAGAAAATGTTTAACATTTTTAATGGTTACTTGTCCAGATTTGTCTTTAGGCAAAACTAAAGTATATGTTTTTGGAGACGAAACTGGAATAAGAATGGCTCTAATATTTTCTAACACATGAACAGGTAAAATATGTTCCACATTACTAAGATTCCACCCACCAAACTCTTTATCTAGAGTTGGAAATTTAGCCCTCAAGCCCTTGTGTTGGCAGGTTACCAAATTACCCCATTATGTAAGGACTAAGTTACCCTTTTCTTATAGTTTTTTTACTACAATGCCATTCACTAATTAAATCCCTAATTTTATTTACTAAATCATTTTAAATTTTTTATCTCTCTTTTTTTCTTCTCTCTATCTCTTCTTCTACTCCTCTACTTCATCTCTACAAAAAAAAAAAAAACATGAACCCTAAATTCCTTGCAAACCCTAAATTCATAAATCTTAAATCAAAACTTCAAAAAAGTGATCAAAACATCTAACCACTTCATATGAATGGTTAGAATCGAAAAAGAAGTGTTTTTTGCGTACACATAAACGTGTTCGGCTCACAAATGTTGAGTTCTTTTTTAGCCGAACCTCTGTGTTTTTCTCTGAAACTGAATTGGGGAAGAACAGTTTGGCTTAATTTTTTTTTGGAATTTTGAGCCGAACCATCGACTTTATCGACCATTAGTGTAATTCTTAGGTTCGGCCCAGATAAGTTTTTTGTCGCATGGGCCGAACCTGTCTCTATATCGACCATTAGTGTAATTTTTTAGTTCGGCTTATTCAATAAATTTTAATCTTTGAGACGAACCTACTGACCATTAGCCTTCAGTTTCAGTTTCATGGTTCGGCTCATAACTTAAAATTATCGAAAGAGCCGAACCCAGGTACAACAGGTTCGGCTTTTAGAATTTACAGCCGAACTGTTCTTCATTTTCCAGGTTCGGCTCTTTCTTTTGTAAGCCGAACCTGTTTCTGGGTTCGCGATTTTCTCAATGAATCTAGGTTTTTTCAAGTTTTAATGGATTGTATATCGATATTGCTCATCTCCTAGTAGATACACGAAATAAACTGGACCCAAAATCCAAGGTTTGGAGTTTGGTTGAAAATTTTCACCAAAAACCCTAGATTTTCAAAAAATTTCACCATTTTTTTCTCTTCTTCTTCCCCAAAACCAAAACATAAATCAAAAATCTGATTTTAATTAAATTTAATTTAACCTAACCTAATCATTAACACTAATCATTTGTATTAATCCTAATCACATAATTAGACACTAATCAAATTGGGGGTAATTTGGCAATTAAAAAAGTATTTTTAATAAAAAAATGGCCAAAGTTGGGTGGGTGTCTATATTTTGGACTACGTGTGAGGGCTAAGCTAATATTGTGATTTTGCTTGAGGGCTAAATTTCCAGCTCTTTATCTATAAATAACTATCATTGAGTCACACTCCAACCAAATGTGCCTCTAATCACGAGCTTGCGCTAGCTGGATTGCATGGATGGTAGCTAGTAATTCTGCCACAACTGAAGTCTTTTTTCCAAGATAAATCCCCTTATCCTACTGCTCTGGATTGTAATATCTGAGCAGTCCCTGAACTGATTTGGGATAGACAGGACTCTCTTGTTAGAAAAGTACCAGTTTTTCAAAGGACTAGGGAGTGACCCGTGCCGTAACGACATGGGCTATTTGACGGTTGTTTAAGCTGGGACATCAAACATGCACCAAGCACCGATCAATGTCTTACTCACTCATCTAGTATGTAACGTCGCTAGTCATTTAAAATCATAACTCTCATTGTCTGTTTTTTTCTTGGATTCATGTATATTTTATTTTGTATGTACGTGTCATAAATTTGGAACATTTTATGTCGTATCATGGTCGTCCTTTTTTTCCGGACCGCGACGGGACTATCGTCTTATTTTTGACAATCACGTCTTGGTCGGTCATTTCTTAACGCATAATATTATTCATTTGAAATCCCGTATTTATCTCCTGTAAACATTCTGCCGCCTTCACCTTTCAGAAATGGTACACATCATTTTTTTTTTGAAACCTACATCTTTTAAATCTCTTTATTGTCTGCCATACTCGTATAATTTATTTTTTTTCAGACAATTAGTTTGAATCCCCGTATGTACCAACAACAAAAAAAAGGATCCCCGTCGGATGCATAGTAAATGTTATTGACCCTGTTGCGGAGTTCTTTTGTGGCCACTATATGTAATGGGGATTCCTCCTCTCAGGTGCCAAAATTTGAATTTTCTCTTGACGACAATTTTATCTCAAGCATTCTGGCTCTTCATCCACCTCCGAGATAAGTTGGGTTATTGATCTGTATGTCGTCTGTAGACCAAGAATTTCAAAATGGGTGTTTCTTCTCATCACGGTGGACGGCTTCCAAGTGTCTAAGTATTTCGGTGTTCATTTCATAAACAGGTCCGTATGGCTGTTGTTTGCAGTTTTGGATTCCGTGGCTGTTATTCTTGACCGTTTAAGTAAATTTTGCAATATAAAAAAAAAAATACTATCGACTCCGGTCAGAAACATGTTATACGTCAAGGTTAATTTCAGAACCAAAGTTTACACGATTTATTTCTTTTGTATCCTTCTTTCTTCTCAGTTCGACCCATTGATATGATTCGATAGCCAGTCTTCCATACCAACCGGTAATGTAAACAATTGCACGTGTGTAACAACTTCCACCATCTCAAACTCGTACAAACACGTTAATTACCCCGTCTTCTGATATATTGTATAGCGCTTATTTTAAGTTCTTTCAGCCTGGAAATTCAGGCACTGCCAAATGAACCTATTATTATGTTCAGGTTTCCATATGGTTATCCTCCCTATTTGAATCTTTGCCATAGATGCAAAAGACAATTCTTTGGTCCAGGTAAATACAAAGGTGTGAGAGGATTCAACACTGGATCCCCAATCCGGATTGTACAACCTAAAATATCCCCATGGCAGACTGAGCTTGCCAACAGACAGGGATAATCAGCAAGAATTCAAAAGGTTAACATTCTAAAAAGAGGAAGGGAAAGATATCTTCCAACCATTGTTTTCAGCGTAGTCCATTTTTGTATCTCAGCAAACTGGATTATAACCTAGGTGTCACTAAAATGCAATAGGAAATGACACAGAAATTGCCTAATCAAAGAGTAGAACCACAAATTTCAATTATACAGTACTCTTCTTAATTTTCTTTGTAGAACAACAAAGAATAAATTACCAAGCACTCATCACAAAAAACACCAACGGTATCAAGTTTGCCCGGAAAATTTATCCACGGTATAAACAGACTTTTCAGTGTATGCAAGCAGAGAAAATTCTAAGGTGAGTAGTTCTGAGCAATAATACTTTTAGAGGCCGCAAACCTACAAAATTATATGTAGTGTGTAAACAACCATCAAACAGTTAGAACGGGTATTGTGTATTTTTTTGCCCCAAAAGAATTTCAACAGGATATTTATAATAAATCCTTGCAAAACATGTGAAATAGTCATAAATGGTAGTTACCAGAGAGAATCTTAACCATACAGGCCAAATTGTTAGCGTTTCTCGGCTAGCTGTGATACTCGCCAGGATGTTAAGTAAATGATGAAGTGAACAATGCAAAAGCCAGCTAAAGTTGGTCAAGTAGCTGCAAACGCCTTTTATATGTAAACTTAGTTCCTTAAGTGAGGAGGCTGTAAAAAATGCTCCCAAGTACTCCTGACTGCGAAAACCTGGTGAATCAAGCATAGAAAATGAGGTTGTCATTTAGTTTTTGTTGGGATAATTGTAACAAAAACTATATATCAATGCAAAACTGTAGTTTCGAAACATATGTTTACCTCTGACCCATCCATAACCTCCAAGCTCCTGTCTTCAGCCATGCCATGTTGCCATGTTGGCTTTGTATCACCTAGCCGTCATTTGAACGCCCCACTTCCTCATTTCTGCTTTGAATGCATCCTCTGTAAACTTCTACGGAACGCCAACTCCTTGCGTTGTTAATACGGCCGCATGTACTCCTTGCGTTGTTAATACGGCCGCATGTGAGTATAGCTTTTCTTCCTGTGATTATACACAAAGCCAAGTTTCTGCAATAAGTATTTAGGAATTCAGATACAAAGAAGAAAGAGAGGTACTGCCACATGATGCGCCATGGCTAACTTCATAACATAAATTGACTTCCAATGAAATGCCGTACCTCTGCATTCTGCCAAAGGAAAGGAAATTACTGTTCAATAAACCTGCAAATTAGAGACTTTATTTTGACATTAGAGTGACGAAAAAAGAACAAAAATTGACGGTGCAGAAGCTCTTTGGTGGGTTCCCTGATATCAGTTGTATTCTGCAAAAAGAAACTCAACAACAATTTTGTGTTTATTAAACTAATTACAAATTAATGTTGAAGCACATCAACATATACTTTCAATCTGATGCCCAGCTATCCCGAAACGGTTTTGCACGAAATTAAATGCATCAAAATTGATACAGTACACAGTGGATAATCAAAGTTGCGTATCATTAAACAGAGAAAAGGAACAAACCCTAACAAACATCTGCTTCAACTTTGGGGTTTCCACTCCCATGCTATCGTGAAATCAATTGCAACACCGTACTTCCATTTCTGACTAATACATCCACATATTATCACCTGGATATTGAAAACCCAAAAAGCAATCAATAACAAATCATAACATGAACAAAATAGGAAATGACCAAAACTAACAGACATATAACCTGATAACTTGAATTCCTACTGAAACCGTAACAGTCAAACCAACGTAGACGTGATTCCCATAAATTCCAAGAAGCAGATGAACCAAGACTATAACCACCAAAAATCTATAAAATCAGTGGAAAAAAAGATTAATGATCAAAGAAGGACCCAATCAAAGAAATCATTAACACCATCGGATTAGATATGATCAAGGTTGAATCACCAAATAAGCACCCACACAACAAAAATATAGGATTTAAAAGTCAACAGAGAATCACCCAATATATTACAGGTGAATTTCATAAAATTAATATAAAGAAACAATGGAGAAAGAGAAGAACTTACACGGCGAAAGGGTGGAACAAGATGCTTCGTTCGAACTGGATCACACAATTTATAGTGACAAATCAATCAAAAACATGCGTTTTTTTCTCCCGAGGTTTTATTGCTGAATCAATACAACAAATTAATCGGTTGACGGAATATGAAAACGAAACCAAATCAGAGGTTTATTTGTAGAAAATCTCCTTTTGTTGTTGGCGCTTAAGATTAGAAGACTGAAGCCGGTTAAAATTCTTCAACCGTTACGCCATGGAATAAGTGAGATGAAATAGGGAAGTAATGGTGTGGGTGATTAAATGGGATTTAATAACACTCACATGGTAAAAAAAGAGGTTAAACCATCCGATCAAATCCTAGGAAATTACACTCAGAGGGATTGGAAGATCCTGGCCACCACTCAGAATTTCCAAAGGTATCCTGGCCGTCCCATGACTCACCAAACATTTGTGTTTTGTAAGTATAGATCAGAGTGATACAAGTAGGCTCTTTGTTTTAGACGAAAAGGATGGGCAGTTGGGCGGCGACCTTTGGCTCTTGTCCGGAAGATTTGTGAAGCAATGGCAGAGCCATGAAATCCTTTGGATCATGGAGTTCGTACTCAAGTACAAAGCCAAAAGTAAACTGGATATATGGCTAACGTTGAAAACTTGAACGAGGTATGGAGAGGGAGTAGAGAGGTGTAAGTGCACTTGTTTTGAAGACTCATGTGATTGTCAATTTAGTGATGGGGTAATGATTACATTTGCATTCTTCTCGTTCCCATTGAAGATTCAAGACTCGTAATGAAGAACAAGAAATCGCCATCCCCTAATAGTATTCAAGTTGAAGAATGATGTTACATTCTGATTTTGTTATCAATACCTTGAAAAATAGGATTGATCCAAACGCACTGAAGCCACATAGGTCAGCATCGATGCTACCACCCCTAAAACTTTTGGGTTTCCTTATTTTGTTTGATAAAAATGCATCGATTTTGAAAATTTCATTAAATTTAGTATCACTAGCCACTCCTGACTCCTGTATAATGCATGTCACCTATCTTTATTTTGGCCACAGAGAAATTTTCTGGCTACTTACCATGCCGAAGATACTAAAGATGCGTTAGGGGATATTGTGTTTATCAGCCCTTGCTGGTAATGGTTTATAGAACAATAGGTTACTTGTATGAAGAACCCAGTAAAGTGCCGTTGCACTTTTTTTTTTTTTTTCTTTTTTTTTTTTTTTTTTTTTTTTTTTTTTTCTTTGTTTGTTATATCTACATTTCATCTTTTTGACAATGACAGAACAATTCTGAGTGCTATATAGTATATATTTTCCATGCCCCTGTAAACAACCATCTCTCTTTAAATGATCACTATACTTCTATAAACCTCTTCCTTAAAGCACTACTTTCATTTCATCTTTTTTACTTCAAACCCTCGATCGAAAAACACCCTTCCATGATGAATATGGAATGCAAAACTTACCTAACAGGTTTTTTTAAAGCTTTGATTTATTTTCTCTTAACAGATAGCAACGCTTGAATGTAAGAAATCTCTAGTAATTTCATCCAACAGTCTATTGAGTACATGCTTCTCCACATCCCTTACGACTTCCTCTTTTTCAACACATGAAAACATTGTGTCATTCCATTCGAAATCCCACATACAGTTTACCACTGGATTCTTGTTTTCAATGTCTTTTTGGAGCAAATGGTGCAGGTGGCTTGCTTCATCTTCGATGTGCTCATTTGCAGAGTACTTATACGTTTCAAGGTCCTCGTGCAACTCCTTAACCAAGCTGTCCAAGCATCTAACCTTCTTGTACCCAATAGAATTGCTTATACAAGGATTGTAAGTGAGTTTTCGTATTTTTCCTTTCCTTCTCATACTTTCGTATGCACAGTCTAAAAGTAGCTTACTATCTTCGTCTTGGCACTTGTTGGCACTACAATGAAGGCTACCTACAGGAATCTGAAGTTTGAAGAGTGCCACAGCTGCGTTAAGGAAAACTCGACTCTTAAGAAGTATCTGCTTCAGGTGATCTTCGTTTGCTGGAGGTGACCCTAATATTTCAGATTTGGGGCTGTCCTCTTGTAAAGGTTTAGAAACGTCTATGATGCTGCCCTTCTGTAAGGCTGTAAGAGCAAAGAATCTTGTTAGTTTTCTCGTTCTTGTTCTTCTACTACAAGTTAGTGTTATACTATACAGGAATGCTGCAATAGAACCTGGATGCTGAAATCATGTTGGTGAGTAAAAGTTATAGTTTACCTTTGATTTGAATTGAATTGTCTGTAGACTTGAATGGTTGATCTTCGGAAAGCAACATTACTGAAGCTTGCAAAGGTTCAGAAACTCCTGTGGTTTTTCGAATCTGCATAATAGTAGACAAAGCTTATTTAACGAAACTTACAAGTGCATGAGTGAGAGATTAACTATGTGCACTATACTCTTGAACCTATAAGCTCAATTGATGTACTAATATAAATAATAGGACAGCTTACACCGGCATTTGAAGTGATGATCTGCCATTCATTTAGCATTTGGTATTCTTCTGCAGCGGAGGAGCTGAGAGCGGGTGTCACCTCGGAAATTGTGTGCATAGCTTCCCTTGATATTGGTGATTGGATGTTTGCTTCTTGTGTCACTTCAGGAATTGTGTGTGTAGCTTCCATTGATTCTGGTGATCGCATGTTTGTTTCTTCTTCTTCTTCTTCTTCTTCTTCTTCTTTAGTTGGCCTGATGCTAGCTTGTGCTACATTCCTCTCGTGCCTTCTCTTTTCTAGTTCTTCCAATACTAAAGCCGGCTGCTTTAGTGACATATCCTGCTTGTCAAGGGAGTCACTGCCCAATTTTTCCTCTACTATTCTTGGAGGCACGATTTTAAGTGATGCGACACCTTCTACCTTATTCTGCATCAATGTGATGCTAACAGGTTTCGTGGTCACAACTTCCGAAATCTCCTCATTAGTATCTCTATCTGTTGCCATGAGCCTGTGGTGAAAATTCTCTTTTGTTGGTTTCTTTAATTTGGGGTTGAGTTTAGTAATATTTTGTTGACTGCCTAGATCTTCATGATTGCTCCTCTTTACTGCATCACCATTTTCTGGGGTTTTATTAACAGTGGCAGGAATTGTATTTATTAGCTTATGTTGCAAATCCACGATGTCATGGATTGATCTTGATGAGTTTATTGTTCGCATCACTTCAGTTTCCTCCGGATTTTCTAAATGCGGCTTCTTTTTCACGGTCATCTGTTCTTTAGCTGCTTGACGCTTTAAATTCTTCAGTTCCGTTCTTCGAAGCTTGTGTCGTGGCTGACGTGGGATATTTTGTTGGGGCTTTTCTTGCTTGGTCGATGTCAATAGCTTGTCTTTTGCATTTATCTTCTCTTTCTGGAGCATAGTTTCCTTGGTTGCTGCCTTTTCTTGCTTATCAAATACTAGTTCTGGTTGTTTACGTATCCGTCGCTGCATGTGCAATTCATCCTCAAACACCTTCTCCTTTGTGTCCCCATTCCTTGTGTTTTTCTGTTCCTTCATATTTAGTTTATTCTGCCTTGTCTGCTTTTCTTGTTCCCTCGCTAGAACAATAGCATTTTTTGGGCCCCTCGGATGCAATTTCTCTTTGTGAACCACTCTCTCAGATGTCTCATTTTGCCTGACAAGGCTTCTGTCAGCAAACTGGGAATCGGAGTTGTTGGTTGGCGGCATTTTCTGTTCATCTGTTTGTAAACGGAGCTTCTCAATACGCACTGTCTCAGGTTCAGTTTTTTTTGCAGTTTCATGCAATTTTCTAGAATTATAGTCTACAGATGATTCTTGCTTGATAGCTTGGTCATCTAACCCTCCAGCTCTTGATTCTGTCGTTATTGGAAACTCTTCCAGACCCATAAGTTTTGCAATGACATTTGATAGTCTCCCCTTCTGCAGTTGAGAGTCTGAACGTGAGTGCTTATTAGGATTTGTCAATGTGGTGATGGTGCTTGTGATTTCGCCGCAGCTGGCTGAGCGTCTATGAGAAACAGTTTCATTTGAGGTGGTTGGGGCTTGTTTTGCGGAACTGATCTTCTGGGGTTCTGAAGGAGAGTACAAGGTTAACTGCTTCTGCTTAACGAGGTTGCTCGTTGTAGCCTGTTGAACATCTTCAGCAGAGTTTCTTGAGGGTCTATTGAAAGAAAACTTTGGTCGGTCTGATTTCATCTGTTTGGTGACTGTTTCGGTGGTATGACTGGTGTCCTCTTCAACCTCCACCAGTCTTATTGTCCGTTGCTTTCTTTGAGGGATAACCATGTGCTCTGAAACTCCTTGCAGGTTCACAAGCATTATCAAGGATTCTTCCAAATCCATGGCTCCTTTAAGAAGTTCGTGCCCAATTTCGACAGAGTATTTGTCATAATTTAAGCCGTCGTAGCAACCAGTGAGGATCTGATTCAGCTTCTCCGCACCATTTGAAATCTCTTGTATCTGCACAAGTGAAGGGGTAGGAAATCGGCCACTTGAAGGTAAACCTGACCCTCCATCCACCGAATCCACTTTTCCACTGTGACGCAGAAAAGTCGACATAGAGTTTTCGGTTGATCCCATCCTCTTGTGTTTCCCGTTGTTCTTCAGCGCAAAAGTAAGTGCCATGGACAAATCAGCTATATTTTGAGAGCTACGAGCTCTGCCACCACCTATTGGCATAATCTGTTTAGAAGATTCTTTCTTAGGAAATGATGAATCTTGCCCATTACTATACCAACCGTTCACATAATGGCTAGTAGAAGCAATCTGCAACCACTGTAACCAACTTAGTATAATGAAGTAAGACGAAGAAAGTGAAAAGAAAAAGAAGAATAAATGAAATGGATAGACTTACACTTCCATAGGGGTTTGTTTCTTTTGATCCTTGAGAAGCTTGCTTGAATTTTCGATATATATCTGTCCATTTGGTTCGATTATTAAACATTGTCCACACAGGTGAGCATAATAATAATAATAGTGTCCACTTCTCATCTGAACTCATTTATTTGGTTATTTCTACATTCTTGTTGTGTTTCTTAGTACTTCTTTTCATATTTGAAACAATGCAAAAACTAGAAGAACCACACCCCAAATTTTCATGAAACGTGAAACAACGAAGTTACTTTTGGTTGCAGATTTAGTTCAGGGGATACAGGATTTTATGAAAGTTTGTTTGTCTGGAAAAGTTGTGAGTAAAAACTAACTAATTGCAGCTACCTTCATAATCTTGTCCTAATTAAGTTTCTGAATAATAGAAGTTGAACTCTTATCCAGGACTAGTCATTTGCATATTTGATTAGCTAATTTTTGCACAATCTTCAAGATACTTTTCATCTCTCATAGAAATTACCTGCAGGTGTCTGATTCTGATTTGAATCTTTGAGAGTCTGAGACATAGCCATATGTTCCTTCCTCCGACGCAGATCATGCAACACTTTCTGCGTGAATTCTGTTTGCCTCGACATGGTCAGCACTTTACGATCAACTACGCTTGTCCAGGTAGCCTATAACCGTTAATTTGCTTCACATTCTCTGTGTACTACTCTCTCAAGATTGTTTTGAGTGAAATGCCTTCAAATTCCCTTTTCTCAATGCAATATTGGTTGTAGCCATTTCATGTAATGACAAAACAATATTGAAAAATCATTCCTACCCTTCAGTTTAGATATTGTTTTTAGAGGTACGGAGGAACAAGAAAACTCTATGTTTAGATTAGTATTTTGCTGGTAGAGATGGAGATTACAGTTGAAATGCTCCTATCAGGAGAGAGAGAGGGAGAGAGGTGGGTGGTCTTCTCTGAGTACAGTAAA
>JAJJMA010131976.1:0-25506 GCA_023529015.1 Papaver nudicaule
GAGAGAGAGAGAGAGAGAGAGAGAGAGAGAGAGAGAGAGAGAGAGTAGCAAGCAAAGATTGGTGATTTAAGTTTTTCTTCTTGTGTGCATTTACAAAGATTGGTGATTTAAGTTTTTCTTCTTGTGTGCATTTACAAAGACTCATAATATAGCTGTGCATCTCAACCAAGCATCAATGTGTGTGTGCGCGCGCGTGATGATCATATAATCAATTTTATTTTTATTAAGCTCAAAAAGAAAAGTATCATACACGTAGACCACTTAGCCACCTCTTCCAGGCTTAAAGAGCGACCACTCAACTAGATCAGAACTTGAAGAGGACAAATAAGAACTCCAGCGAGACTAATAGTTCCTCAAACCTCAAAAGTGTCTATAACTTATTCAAGCAACAACAATATTGGATAAATTGGTTTCTCTCATTTATTTTTCTTTGTGACCTCCTTTCTCCTAGAAGACAGTATAGTCGTTCATCTGTGCTAATGTGGGTTACAGCAACTGTCCAGGGATCTCCCCATTCACACAATGAAGGCGGTACTAAAGGTGCTACGATAATGGGCCTTCTAATAAACCTTCCAGTGTTGTAAGATAAAGCAAATTCAAAAATAAACTAAGGTTCCAGAGATTAGGTGGTAAGACATAAACTAGAAATTCAACTCACTTGTTAACATCTGGGTGGTTAGTCCTTGCAAGCTTTCGATAGGCTGAAACATCAGATACGTCTGGTATTAGTAACATATCATCACATTAAAAAAACATTAGTTCGTTATGGTCATAAGCTAATTCAAATATCGAATTACAGAAAAGTAGTGCAAAAGAAAGAATCACAAACGCATACTAACCAGTCTTTATTTCAGCTTTGGTGGAACTTTTTGACACCCCAAGGACAGAATAATAGTCCTGTTGACAGATGAGGTTAATAGTTGATCATAACAAATTGAAAATAGATACTACCAAGACTATTTAAACATTATAATTACAAGGGGAGAGAGTGAAAGAGAGAGAGTGTGTGTCCAAGAAATTCACCCTATCAGCTCTAACAATAAGCCTTGCTCCCCTCCGTCGTTGTAGGTTTTGAGATGGCACGGTAGTAAACAATGCAGACAAGGAGCCATTAGAGAATAAGCTTGAAGCTGCTGCTGACATGCATTTTACCCTGTTGGCACTGCATATGAGAAATTAGCATGTTCATGCATTAGCGTCAATAATTGTGTAGAGATTACATATTTGACATACTTTTGTGGTCTCTACAGTCACTAGAAGTACTTTCTGCAAGAATTTAAATGGGGATGCAGAAATGCCTTCAAACAAAACAGAAAACTGTGTGCAAAGTTTATGCACGACTCGATTATTAACCAACTTGCTCTTCTTTTATTCATTTTTAAACTAAAGATATCAGTAGTTACTCAACAAAGCTTTGAACAACATGAAGTAACTACTGAATTTCCTGACACACAAATGCAAACAGGTAATAAATCGATAATAATAAATGGTTTTTTTTTTTTTTTTGAAAGTTGATAATCGTAAATGGTATAAAACTAAATTACATGCATCTCATGAAACAGAACAACAATTTAGCTATGCAACAATTGCTTACTCGTATTGGGGTGTAAGAGACTTGTTTGAAACATATGACTTCATCATAGATTGAGGTCGAATTCCACATTGGGGTGCCCAAGTACTTCCACAAGGTATAATTGCCATTACAAATTCTGCAAAGGAAATATGAGAATTAAAAAACTGTATAGGGTCTTATACAACTTAAAACATCACATTAGCTGCTATATATGAACTGTTTAATACATGCAAGACGCAGTCCATAGCAAAATATTTTCACTTCTCGATATAAAATTATGCTAATTGGTATTGCTATGGTTTACCGTTTACATGACAGGCTTTTTAAATTTTAACACGGGAGAGTTTAACTACCTAATTTATTTCTTTATGCAAACGTATATTTACAGTAAGGAGACAGGCCAAACTACAGCAGGATGCAAGTAGGAAGACGAATAGTGGCTGGTTTCCCTCATCAAAGAAGTTCATTTGTACAATACCAAGCTTAGGTTGGTCCAGCCTGACTTCTAGTTATGGACTTAATTGTGAAATGAGATAACACCAATCACTACCCAGTACCACCTGAAGTAAACCTCGGTTTATGATAATATCCATCTACTGTGAAATGTAACTTACATATTGTCATAATATATGCCACTGAATGAACTTGTACTCAAACCTTACTATTAACCTGGACTTGTACTCAAACCCCACTATTAACAGGTAAGCTTAGTGGGCACAAGTTCCACTCGCACTGGCTCACTCTCCAGATGAGAAATTCAAACCTCAGTTAGGCACCACATGACCCCCAATTCAACATAGTGCAGAAGAAAAGGAAATTATTTTCAAAAGTTTAAACATTTACATCATATAGAGAACCAAAAGTATATGAAAATTAGGTTTTCCATGTCTTTCCACCAAAACAATTTACAAAAATTGGATAAAAACACGCCACTTTTAGGTCCTTTAAAATGAACAAATGATACAAAAAACTCCACATAACCTAACTATTCATTTATCACTTTATCAGTTAGATTACAAAACTTCAACAAACACCACATAAACAAAACCCATTAAGCAAAACCAAAAATTGGGTTAAAGGAAGGGTTTTGAACATGCTTAAACCTCAATAAAACATTCTGAGAATGAAATCAAACCTGTTTTAAAGATAGGGTTGTTGGTGTTGTTGTTTAGAAACGAAGTATGACTTCCGTTGAAGCAGAAGAGAAGAAGAAGAAGAAACTACTTCTCTGCTTGCTATCTCAGTCGAGGAAGAGGAAGAGGAAGAGAGGATGAGGCGCAGCAAATGAGACAACTCAACTCTTTCACTTTTCTCTCTCTACTTCAGATTTCACTTAAACAAGTTTAAGTGGTCGGCTATCTTTGTGTGCGATTCACTGCTTCGATAAATCTTCTGAAACTCTATCTTCACCGTTAGATTTAAGAAGCCCCAAAAGATTTGGAACTGAGGGTTGCTGGTGCAGCTGGGGTCAGTCCAGCATATTCTTTGCCACAAAGGATTGGTCCAATGAGGTCCGTCTAAACCGTATAAGGGTGATGAGATCTATTTTCAAAAAAAAAAAATCAAGATGAGGGTGTCACTCGTTGCTAGTGATAGATGAGAGGAGCACCATGACCATGATACTACTAGCTTGCTCGAAAGATGAAGACTTGGTGGCGTTGCTACCAGGAAGATTCTGCAGATATGAATCCTGGCGTACGGAGATCCCTCAAAGGTTTCTGTAGATGTGTACACAATCTTGTTGTTGAGGTAACAAGATCATTTATGTTTATTTGCGAAAACTCTTGCAACAAGGGATCCCTGGTGGCTTTTAGGTTTCCATAGAGACATTGGTAGTGATGTCGACGTTGATTAGGGTTTCCCTTTTTCTTCTTTCCTTCGAAAGATCTGTAGCGGATAGTCCCATGCTGCATGGGTGGAAGAACAAGCAAAGTACCTTTCTCCTTGCTAAGGGTGGTTTCTTTTGATCTTCGGCGAATGAGGTAATGCTTGATTGACGACTTCTACTCGAGTAGGTTGACGATGAGGCGCTTTTGTAGAGACAGGAGCTCTACTTTACGTCTTCCTTTGAGGAAATTCCCCCATTGATCGGATCGTGGCAGCCAACATTCCTAACAGTGTTCGATGCAGTGAAGAATCGTTGTGTCGAGGAGTCCCTAGTCATGTTTTCTGATATCTTATCAATGTCTTTTGTTGGGCTCAACTTCCTCATGCAGAAACATGTTGTTCGTTGGCTTCCTTCAACTTTCTTGTGTGTGTTGGCTCTTCGGGGATGGTGAAGGCTCGAATAAGTGGAGCATTCTCTTTAGGTGTTAAGAATCATTGAATTGGGGTAAATCTGATTGATCCATCTTTGTCCAGGCGTCTAATAGCTCCAGTATTTACTTGAAAATAATGAGTCTGGGGAACCATCTTAGGCTTTGGTTCTTGCTCTTCTCGTCGTCGTCGTTGTTGCGGATCTGCATCTTGTGCTTGAGTCGCATTCTTTTTCGGAACCCTTTGAGTTATCTTGTGTCGACGTCTCTCTTGTCTGGCTTGCTAACGCGTCTCCTGTTATCACGAGCTTCCTCAATCCTTAACTGCTTGGATCTTTTTCTAGCAAGACAGGGACGGTTGTGGTTGATCGTCTTGCGGCTTCGCAGAGCTCAGAGAATGTTTGAAAGCTTCAGGTTCTTTAATTGAGTTTTCTAAACATGAACCATTCGATTGATACAAAGTTGTGCTAATTGCAACTCTGGTACATTCGAAAGTTCGAAGTCTGAACTTTTTCCACTGAGGAGCATCCCATGGGAGAGGGGTTTTTAGATAGGGGTTGACGTGGATGAAACAGAGATGCGCCTTCTCTTCTTGATCCTCTTAGGGTTTCTCCTGATCTTGACGAGTAGCAAAGTTTGATTATTGATTATGCTTTTGTCAGGTTGTCTTGAGAATCCAAACCCTGGAGTTCCTGGCGAGCTACAATGGTAACTCTGGAAGTTCCCATGTCTCGTCGTCATTCTCTTGGTGATGATGGGGTTGTCCGTCTCTTTAGTGTTTATTGATAAATCATTCGTCGTCACGGGTACAACGAGCTCCTTCGCTCCTTAAGGGTTTATTACTCCCTAATAGTGCAGGTTCAGTTGTGGCGCTGTGATTTGTGGCGTCGTGGCTTGTGGCGTCGTAACTCAGGTCTCCGTGACTTGTGTCGTCGTGACCCGTGGCGTCGTGGCCTATGTTGCGATCTGCTTTGACCCATGTTATCACCTAGAGTTTTCGAAGCCGAGCTTGAAGTTGTATGCTTGGGTGTGTTACCTTTGTACCTGGATTCTTCCTCTTACTCCCTTCTCTGATGGTCTCATGGATGCTAAGTTTTTGTTGTACTGCTTGTTGATCATGTTGTTGTCACCGTGGGTATTACGAGCCTCTTCACTTCTTGGGGGTTTGGCCCTCTTCAGTAGCGCAGGTGTAGTCGTGGCAGATCTTTTGCAACTTCATGGAGTTCAGAGAATGTTCGAAAGTGAAGGTTTTCCAAGAGGGATCAGTAGACAGGGATCATTTTGTTGATGCAGAGCTCCACCAATTGTAGTTCCGTTACGTTCGGGTCCTGACAGTCAAGAGCCTGGCTCATGTTCTATTGCGAAAAAGTACTTGTGGTAGAACACATTCACCACTTCGCTTCTCATACCAATGTCGCTCGGGGCAAGGTCGTTGTACCAAGTGTAGGCTCTGCCAGTAAGGGGATTCGAGAATTCTGACCCTCAGCACGTAGTTGTATTCGTGTTCCCCTCTCGGGAAGAGGGATCCTTAGCACTTCGTATGGGCACGGTCATCAGTGCTGATGAACAGGTAGCGTCGTCTCCTTCTCCGGGCTTTGCAGTAGTCTGTCCAAATCTTCTTTGAAGATACATATTCGTGTTTTAGAATATTACCTTCACAAGTAGATGTATATGATTCCTGATTGCTTGGGTATGTTCAATTAATTGGTTCTCTCAGGCGTCTGGGATTAGGTTTACAGCTTCAGGAACTTCGTTAAGGCTTAACAACTAAGTATCAGATAATTGATCAACATAATTTAGACAAGGAGTGTTTTCTTATTGATTCAGGAGAGAGAAACTTAGATTACAAGTGACAGGAGATCGATATTTATAGGTGTACAAGATACATGCGATGTAAAACTATCTAGAATGTTTTATTAATTATTACAGTTGTTTCCCTCATTGTCGGGGGTTGCTAGCTAGTGTTCCCGCCTTCTGGTACTTCGAATATCTTCTTCCTAAGTCATCTGGAGTAATCTGCTTCCTTAGGCCGGTGGTCTATAAGCACCTTTCATGGTTCTGCACTGCTCGTCAGCGTATTCTTCCTTCAATTAGTTGACCTCGTGCCTTAAACCATATTTTGTAATCAGCATATTTGCCCCTAGTTTAGATTAAATCTAGTTCAGGCTTGATTTGATGTAAATTTTTAGTTGTAGCATCTGGTGCTGTATAGCTTGGAGTTTTTAGTTTTCTTCAGTTAATCTGGCAGCTTCGGTGTACCATATTAATCAAGTGAGGTGATTTCCTCCTTCTCCCATAAAAGAAAGAAGTGTCTTGATTTATCAAGGCATTTAAGCTTTGTTTTGGCTCAGATTTCTTGTGCATATTATTTTTAAGATTTCTCAAGTGTATTTTTTATTTAAAAGTTTTCCTAATTGTATCAAGGTCGTTTCATCACGAAACTCTATATTTATCTATTTAATACTACTCTTATATTAATATATTTACACATATAATTTGTTTGTGCCCACTAGATCTATTTTTTTGTACTACCCTTTGGCGCGAAAAATAGGCTTTTTTGAATTTCAAAATTGAGTGTGAATTTTCTACTATTGGGTGAGAAAATCCCAATTCTATGAAATTCTGAGAATTTCCATTTATTTCTGATGGTATTTCCTTTCCCTGCAAGCTATCTACCATATTCTTTAATCAACTCTTTAGCGGACCTGAATACTTCTATATAAGCTTATATCTAATCTTTTAAAATTTTCAGATCTCGCACCGTTTTTTAGAGATGACTCCTAAAAAATCTTCTCGTCCTACTCCTAGACCTCAGTCGACTAAGCCACAAAACAAGGTTTTTAATGCCAAAAGATTACCAGTTTCTCCTGGATCTCTTTCATCAAACCTCTTTTCTAACCTAAAGCGAAATGAATACAAACTTCCTGATTTTGTTGAAGTGCGCTTATCTGATCCTCTTGTTTCTCACGTATCTCTCGTCAGAAATCATCTTCCAAGTGAATTATTAATTCCTGAATCTCATCTAAGATGCGGCTTTAAAATTCCAATTCCATCTCTTATTCATGAATTTCTCGTTTTGGTGAACCTTGCTCCTGGAGAAATGGAGTCGTGATTTTTCGATTACATGAATCGCTTGATTATCAAAAACAAATCTCTTCCTAGTAAAGATCGGATTTCTGCTCAAATTCTAAATGAGAGATATCATTGTCAGCTAAACGAATCAACTAATTTATATAATATACTCCCCCGTGATCCTAAACAATCTGTCAGGATTGAACATGATGATGTTATCTTATATGGTGACGAAGATGCTACAATTGTTATTCAACCTTTGATTGTCTCTGGCTTTTAGGAATTCGGACGAGAGGTTCGACCAGACGAATCAACTTTGAAAGCTCATTGGTTTGAAAATGGTAATTTATACCTTCTGATCAATTCTCTTAATATTTCTTCATCTTATTATGACTAATTCTTAGTTCTATCGACCAATCTTTATTATTTTTTTTATTTTTTTTTTTGTTGACAACCAGTTCCTGTGGGTTCAAACGCCAAGTCAAAGAATCTCCTGTCAGTGCTCGTAAATCTTCAAAACATCCTAGTTCAGCTAACAGGTTTTGGAATCAATTCATGGCTAGGGACTAAGGAGACAGTTCTAGTTCTGATGCTGACGAAAAGTATTCTCTTAACATGCTAATGGGTATTCCTCATCCTAAAGAATTAAATGCTCTCCAAGAACTTGATATCGACGAAGGTGAAAAGGAATTCGCTCATCTTCTTCACAGGGTTTGACTTCTATTTATTTTCTCTACTTGAACTACCTAATGAAAAGACGAGGGTACCGAGTACACCACCAATCTTTTATTTTAGTCCACCTAGAAGTCAAACCTTGACCGGTTCCTGTAAACAAGAACTCAAGAACAAGATCTCTTTCAGATCTGATTGATTCACACAAGGGAGTCAATACAAGAATCCGAAAGACTATGTCAACCAACCAAGTACGATACTTTAATTATATAAGATGACTCAAATATAATGCGGAAGTAAAGTAAAGTACACACAAGATTTTGTTAACGAGGAAACTACAAACTCGTAGAAAAACCCCGGGACCTAGTCCAGTTTTGAATACTCTTACGAATTAAGCCGCCAACACACCTACTCTCAAACTTCGGACTAGCTGGTGCAGACAATATGACCCTAATACGACTATTAGTCACAAAGATTTCCCCTCGATATTCCTACGCCTCCAACCACAGCTAGGTGGTCGCACATGTACTCCCCAACGTAAATAGACGCCCGTTACTGTCTTACGCAAGAGTTGCCTCACAGCCCGTCGCGAGGACTATCGCTACCCGACCTCCAAATCGGACGATTACAACTTTATGGACAACAACCAAATAGCGGCAGGTCAAATCGCTAGATGATATCCTTGGTAACTAACATATATTTAACTGAAGTCTTTTCACACCAAGAGCGAGGTTATTAAGTTTACTTAGGCAATAAACACCTCGAGATATCGATCAAGGTTTCAAAACCTAAACTCCCGAAAGAGCAACCTTGTCGTCCCAGTTGGAATCAAGCAGATAGCTGTAGCAAGTACGAAATGATATGACCGTGAAGAACGATGTACCTGCAAAGAACAAAGCCAATAACAGCGATCTTGATTCCACTCAATATCTATAGTTTAGGCACACAAACCGAAAGCGGCTTGCTGACAAATCCAGGTTAATAGATAAAGAGTATGTTTTAATCACAACGATCTTGAGTGGCCTTATATCAGAAGAGAATGACCTTAGAATAAACAAGATCGTTAGGTTTGATAAATGTGATAGAACAGAACACAAGTACAATACAAAGAAGACTAGTAAACATAAACTAGTTTCCCGTAAGAAGTACTTTTATGCTTCTCGATCCCAAGAGAAGACTTTCACGCAATTCTAGACCAAGAGCAAAAGCTCAAAGGGAACTGAAAAGAAAAACAAAAACACAAGCTTACAATTCCGAAGAAGAGCTTGGCCAAGGGGATAAAGCTTTCAGGAGAGATACCACTCCTATTTATATTGACTAAGGCTTTAGTTTTGAAATGAGGCAAAGTTAATTTCGGAAATTCCACAAAGCACATTTACATAATAGTTCCGAAATTCCCCATTTAATCTAATAGCTTTTAATGAGAACTAATACTCTAGCATTTTACATTTAAGAAAAATATATTCCATAAAGAAAATATATTTTCGAAACATGTTTAGCCAAGAGAAATCAAAGCAAATAATATCTTAAGGTATATCTGGATATTTCTTTTTAATTCGAAATATAGCGCTTACCAAATATGATCCCTGGGAAAGATCTCAATTCGAAAACGTGTCCTTAGTTTCGAAAATCTCCTTAGATATTATTACTTCCAAATGTCGTCACCAGCTTTAATAATGTCGACATTACTTCCTTTGTGGAGGGTAAAACACCCTCGGGACAAGTGTCCAGATCAGGAAAACTTAGCCCAACCGAAAGAGATCATGGCCTTGCTTCGAATAAGTCTACAGGGCTGGCTCGAACAAGAGTTCGTCGAGGGAAGGCTCGTGCGGATAGTTCGAGGGAAAGGATACGAAGCTATCTTCGGGGAGAACTTACCGAAGGCACCGCCTTACTCGACAAACTCTGACACCTCCACGATTGAGTAGTTTGTCTTATTAGCTGTAAACTACTTCAGACTCGGCCTATATAAGGCGAGCTTGGCATCCATTGTAAAGGTTGGATTTTTGGTGTAACCTAAGTCGTGAGAGTGAGATTAAATTAGCTTCTCCTCAAAACTTCTAAGCATCATATCCATGTACTGATTAGGAGGAAATATATTTATAAGTTATCTTCATATTATTATAGTTTCTTATGTTTGATAGCTTCGGCATTGTTCGTATTCTCTTCGTGCTGATACATGAAATGTATATTGCTTCCATGACCATAGTTGAACTATTAGATCTAATGGTTGTCGAGTATAAAGGGCTTATGCAAAATTTATACTCGCACAGTTTAGCGTTAGAAATAGGGACGATTATAACAACTTAGGGTTTGCCTGTGATTCATGGTTTTCAAATTCTTTGGGGAAATTTTTTCTAGGGTTTCTAAAGATTTACTTTAAAATTTGTTTTCATCATATTTTTATTACCAACTCCACCGCCTTGGGCGTCTAAAGATCTTAAAAGCTTTAGCATGTTCAAGGTTTTTTGAGCATATCATCAAATATGATAAAATCAATGCTTCTTCAAGGAATCCAAGCTTTGAAATGCAGGGATCTAATCAAGAGTATAAAAAACCTTTTCCAAAATGCAAAAGAATCTCGGTGAAAATCTAAAGGGTAGCTTTCACTTTGGAAACAGCCATTTCAATTTCCAGGAAATATCCTTCAAATCCGATACATCATTTACGTTAACAAAATTAATCTAGGGTTATTTTAGGGTTTCTATACCAAGTCTATATTTGGAAATAAGCCTTGCAGTTTCCATACTCAGGGTCCAGATTCGGAAAAATAGGACAGCTTGTCAGAACCTCCTCATTGGGCAGGTAGATCTGGATAAGCCAAAACAGTTAGGGTTTTGTCAGAACGAGTATAATCAATCCTGAAACCTCGCACGACAGAATCTGTTACGTCTATTAAGATACATGTCAGACCTAGTACACTGCACCAGCCGCCCTAGACCTCACGGGTTTTTTGTTTTTTACAGGTGACTGTCAACATGACTTCAAAATCCGAACAAATGCCGGAGCAAAGAGTAGGTTCCTCGAGGCATGGTACGGGCTCTTCGAGGCACAACACTAGATTTTCAACGAGCAAAGGACTATCGCCAGAGGTAGCAGCAAGCACAGTACAACATAGAGAACGTGTAAACGAGGAAGAAGTACAAATAAAAGATCTGGACCTGATGGGGAAGGATTCCCAGTTGGTGATGAACCACCTCAGCAACAAATTTAAGAGGAAGATGGGGAGAATGACGAGGACAACGATGAAGACGACATCCCGAATGAAGTACTGCCAGTGCATCAACCCACCGAGGAAGAAGCTACAAGGGCGGCACAATTCAGAAAACTTATCCAAAAGAACAAGAAAATAAGGAAACTAAAAAAACAATTAGCCGAGGCAACTAAGAAAGCTGCGGAGAAATATGCATCGAACTACAAAGGGAGCAGTGAGGGACACTCTCGCCCACATCCAATATCGCGATCCAGGGGACTCTCGGTGTCAAGAAGTAACACCAAATTCAAGGGAGACGACCCCAAGGACCCTGAGATAGTGATCTCGAGCAGAATAACTGAACCCAGTATACGTCCAAAAGGAAACAGCATACATTTGATATACGAAAAATGAACAGGCAAGGAAGAATGCCGAGACACAAGCTTTACAGCAAGTCATGATGGAGCAAATCAAAACGCTTCGAGCAGAACTCTTCGATAACGGGATTTAATCGACCGACAAGATGAAGGTGACTCAAGCAATTAATGACGTCAACCGCTCTCCATTGAGTCCTGAACTTCTCGCCAAGGCCATACCAGTAAAGTGCACCATGCCGGTTTTCGCATCAATCTTCAACGGGGCAGGAGACCCGACCCTGCACATAAAAATGTACCTGCGAGTATTCCTGGCTTGGGCTGACAGAGACGAGGTGCTTTGCAAGTATTTTCCTTCCAGTTTGAAAGGGGAAGCATTTGCTTGGTACGATAACCTGACAGCTAGTTCGATCTCGTCCTTCGAAGAACTGTCCAAAGTATTCATACTTCATTTCTTATACAACAACTCATTAAAGCCAGGAGTGGAGAAATTGTTCAGCATCAGAGTACGACCCGAAGAATCCATTAAAAGCTTGACAGACAGGTGGACCGCCCAGTGTGTAGAAGTAGGAAATGGGGCCTCGGAGAAAGACAAGGTACGAGCATATCTAAATGCACTCGACAAGAATCATCCATTGTACGATAGACTTTTTTTCCAAGAATGTAGAGACGCTGCAAGACCTACGTAAATATCAAAAGGAGCGGATCACGCTCGAAGAAATCAGGGAGCAAGCAACTCAAGGAAAGGAAGCCATATCGAAACAGGTGCACTCCATAAACAACTTATCACTCGAAGAGCGAGATCACGCCACAAACCACCAAGCAGGGGACTTTTCAAAACGAGAGAGACATAACGATAATGGGAGATATGGAAACGAGGGCAAATTCGGTGATGGGAGGTATCACGATAATAAAAAATACAACGACATCAGAGGAACTGACTCTCGAAGGGAATTCGAGGGCAATGGCAGAGGACATGAGGGAGGCAGAAAATTTGGCGTGCCAAGATCGGGATTTCCTGCTTTCCAAGACAGAAAGTTGTCGAAGCTCTGTGTTACCATCGAAGATGCACTCCGAAGCATCGAACAATCCGAACTGGCAAGCGAGATGAGATACCCAAGAAGCAGGGGAAACCAACCAAAGCATACTCGAAACTCCAGATATTATTGTCAATTCCACCAATTCTATGGACACACAACAGAGGACTGCGTCACGACGCAGGACCAGATTCACTTTTTCATTTCAAAAGGAAAATTCCAGCACTTCCTTGAACTACCAAAGCCACCTCCAAGTCCGCCACAACTAAAAGAGGAGAAGAAACACGAGGCATATGTAATAACTATTGACCGAGACATCCCAAGATTCGGCGACTGCAACTCCATAGTTCATGCAGACATCTGTGAGCGGAACTTCAAAGGCGTCCATACTGATAGAATTCATAAAAGAGACTTTGAAGGCAAAGAAATATTAAGTGTAGCAATGGGAGGGCACCTGGAAGAATGGCAGAGGCGTCCAATCTTCTTTTCGGCAGCAGATATCCCCGACGAAGGAAGATTGCACAATGATCCTTTAGTTATCACGCTACACATTGAGAAAACATCAATTCCTAGAATACTGGTAGACCCGGGAAGCTCTGTGGACATACTCTTTGGAAGGACGTACGATAAGTTGTTTGGGAAACAAAGCGCCTTGGTGCCCTCATCGTATAACGTTTATGGTTCAATGGAAAACCCTCGATGCCCAGGGGAGAGTTGTCATTAATGATTCATATAGGAAAGTTGGAACAACCAACATCATTTTGTGTGGTCGACATAGATTTTCCCTACAATGCCATTGTGGGAAGACCCTGGCTACACAGCATCATGGGAGTAGCCTCCACCCTACACAGAAGAATCTGATTCCCAACACCACTTGGAATCGCAGAAATACTAGGAGATTCGACCGAAGCCCGTGTATGCAATGAAATTGATGTTTAAGAAAGAGAGAATCCGAGACAGGATCCCCCAAACCAAGCAAAGCACCCGAAGATAACAAAGTCATATATAAGAGAATTTATAGTTGAAGTTGAGGCTGGAATGACTGGCACCACCATGGGAAGCCCCACAGTCTGCAAGCAAGGCACTCGACCTATCAATAAGGGAAAGGGTCATTGCACCGAAAACATATAGCAATTCCTCATGGCAAGCAGCAAAGTACCAACGCCGGACGAGTCAACCAGCACGCCAAACTCGGGTAACATTGACAAGGATACCCTGGAACAATTCTGGGTCTGGCCATACGTAATTGAAAAGGCACTCGGGAACGATACTTACAGCCTAGTCATCTTGAAGGACAAAAGCTAAGCACCCCAGTTGAGGGAAAGCATCCGAAACACCTTAATTAGAACCTTATATGTAAGCAATGCATAAGAAATGTCAGTTTTAGAATGAAAGAATAAAGGAAGCAGCTTGGTCTGCTGTTAAGAAAATATATACCGCACTATTCGATGCACTATACCTCGATTCAAACTCCAGATCCTGCTCGGCTAGGCAAAAGTCCTACTTGAATAGGCAAACCTCAAAAGGCTTTCACGCCATATAAAGCAAACAGGCCATGACGCCATATCTCCCCTAGTGTCTCGACGCAATGAAATTAAAAGTCCTTAACGCCAAGGCCCAGACGCCAAAAAACACATAAAAAGACCTCGAATAACAGGCACAGAACTGATGTTCATATAAGCCGCAAGGGCCCTACAAGCTATATGACACAGTCTTCTACCCACAAGACACCCCGTTAGCGGTGGGTACTTTGCATCTAGGCTACATAAGCTAATGAAGCATTTAGACCCACTACCACACGACCATGAGGACCTCTCTTTCCGTGGCATCGAAGGGACGATAGATAGGATTAACATCTACCTCTAAAGGTGGATGGAACCCCGAGGCAGCTAACTCGCTTGTATTCATGGGAATAGCAGGCGAGTCACGCAGCCGAGGGACCTCCTCCAAAAATCTAAACATAGCCTCGAGGAGGGGCTGGCGAGATACAAATGGGTCAAATTCTAGGCCGCGATAGGAGAATAGTACCATGTTTAAGCTCCAGCCTTGACCGGCACTCCCCCATTGAGCTACTTTATTATCGAAGCACAGGGATAGCATCTACACACCATAAGTCCCCTACTTTACTCGGGATAAATGGATTATCAGAACACCACCATGTTCTCTTAGAGGATACCTAGTATCCTCGATAACAACCCAGTACACCGAGGCAAAACGGGTACCTATGGCCTCGATAGCCTTTGTTTGCTTTAAAACAGGCAAGTAGCTAAAAGCCTTTGGGAAGGGTGATCCGTAAGCCCCCACTAGCTTGGTTTACTATCTTCCACATCGAAGTAAGCCCCGGAGTCACACCTCGAGTAACCTTAGGAGCCTAGAATATTGCAAGAACAACTTCGTGCCTGATCACGAAGTTCCCAAAGGAAAAATACAAAACTAAGGAGAAACTCTAATTAAACAAAAAGTTTCTTCGTATATATATATATATATATTCAACACAGCATACAGGCATAAAATATGGGAGATGCTAGGTATATATATCCAGAAAACAAGGGAAAAGGCAAAAAGATTCGCTGCTAGACCGTGGGAGAAACTTCACCAGGTAACACAACATGGCGAGGGGTGGGATCTCCAAAAACCTTTATTTCATCCCAGAGCTCTCTATCAGCTTTCAAGTCCTCTTCATAGGTTCGAAAGCCGGAGTGATCTTGTCTTGAAGGAGTAATTTCCCTCACAGGCTCAGTCTTATCCTCACCCTCTTCATCACTATACGCTGCTGTGGATTCTCGAAACAAATAGTTGTTCCCTTTATCAAAACCAACAACCATACCACCACCAGTGCTCCTTTCTTTGAAGTCCCCGAGATCCTGTGCAGCATCATCGGCTACATTACTAGTTTCTGCTCCAGCATCATCCTTGGGACCGTTTTTTGAATCACCCTCAGAATCACCATTGGGATCATCTTTGGGATCACCCTCGGGGTAATCTCCGGCACCTCCCAAATGGCCATCATCAGAATCATCATCACCACCATCTTCATCGCTATCGGAGCCTTGGTCGTCAGAGACGTTCCCTATCACCCCTCTCCTTCGTAATTCCTCCCTAGCCAACCTCATAAACACTTCCTGAGGAAGCAAATCCGCATCACCTGGGAGTACTGCGTCAGCATCGTCTGCACCAACGGCCCCATAGGTAGGAGGCTCAATACCAATAGTCCTAAAAAGGGACCGACCATGTCTTCGACAAGCCATACTCGTAGTCAGGGAGGTAGTCAAGGCGGATCGAGTAAGTAGTTCCTCAACAGCCTGCCCATGTCTTAACTGATGATGAATGAGGGAGAAACCTGTAACCATGTTTCTCAAGTCCTCCTGGCACTTGAGGCGGAAATTTCGCTCGGTAGTAACTTCCTCGGCACTCCTCTCTACATCCTCTGAATGACGCTTACGTTCGAGCTCCAGCTCTCGGGAAAGTCTGTCTATATCGGCATTTCGATGTTGACGTTCCTCGGTCAACTCTTTCGATAATTGCTCAGCTCTCCTCTCTAACTCCAACATTCGGTCCGCTTCAAGCACCAATTGATTGACAGCATCATCCCTGGCAGCCTCGACGTCTGCAACTTTCTTTTGTAAGTTGGCCTCGATGCCTGCAAAATAAAAAACAAACACAAGTGAAGTTGAGATACCCGACCATACTCTGAACACACAACAAGAGCATCAAAACAAAATGAACAGGGTTAGTACCCTACTTTCTTTAACAACTAGGGCTGCACGTTGGGTCGGGTGGGTAGGGTTTTGGCTAAACCCAAAGTCAACCCACCATAAGGTGGGTTTCAAAATTGTCTACCCAAACCCAACCCACCTTTACAGTGGGTTGGCTTTTCACCCAACCCAACATTAAGGTGGGTGGGTAGGGTGGGTTACCCACCAATTTTTCACCGAAAATTTTGCATGCACTACCGACAAATATTTGATCCTCGCCACCTAATAAAACAGTCTTAACGCAGAAAATTGAAGCTCAAACAACTTAAAAAGCATATAATTTAAGTCTTAAAGCATTAACTAGTAAACTACAAATGACTGAAATAGCTGAAATAAGTTTGAAAGTCTTCAAGGCTACAAAAGCATAAAAGTTGAAGTTTTAAAGAGTAAAAAGCAATGAATCATCCATTAGCTCTGCAAGTTTGAAGCATATAATCTATGGACGGCTGAGATATTAGGATGAGGGGTAGGTAAAGGATAGAGAATTAGGTGGTGGGTTAGGTAGGGTGGTTTTTGCTCTAACCCAAAGCCAACCCACCTAGGGGTGGGTTTCAAAAGCAGTGACCCAAACCCAACCCACTGTAAGGGTGGGTAGGGTTTGGGTTGGTTTTTTTTTTGGTGGGTCGTGGGTTGGGCGGTGGGTTAGGGTTGGGTATGTGCAGCCCTATTAACAACCATGTACTCAGTAACCTCATGTTGATTGGTAAAACGAGGTTGGGTAGCTCTTTTTCTTATATCTCCAGAAGAAACCGCTCCTAGCTTAGCAAGTTCTAATCGATATTCATCGACCATTCGGGAAAGGTGGTCTTTCGAAGTTCTATCCTTTGCAAGATCCATGCTTATATCATTACAACCCTTCTTCAACCATCATTCTCCGAAACTAGCTCCTTGTTGACATTCTTCAAAGCTGCCATTTGAACTCTCAAATTCTTGATATCCTGCTCTAATTTCTCAATCACCATCTTGCCAGACGAGCTGATAGACTTCTACTTACGAGCAGAATCTCGCTCTTGTGTCAAGCGAGCTAAATCTAGCTGGAAAAATGCTTTTCTCGAGAAATAATCTCGTTCTTATTCCTCTCTTCCTCGAGTAAGCGCTCGGTTTTCATTCTTCTCCTCGGTAAGAAGATTCTCAGCCTCGAGTCTCTTTCTCTTATAATAATCATGATCATCCCAGGCTTTATTCCTTTCTTTTACAAGCTTCTCGATTTCACCTCGATGACTCCCATCACCAGAGGCAGTATGAGAAGACTTACGACCCTCTCGGGAGTTTCTTAGAGTCAGTTTAGCTTCGCGGAGTTTTTTCTCCCCTTCTTCTAACTCGCCTTTTTAGAAAGCAGTGAATTTTCTTTCAGCATAAAATTACAAGGAGCGGGGCAATCTTAAAAATAACAAAGTCATACATATTAAATTCTTCTTCTCACGGGCACTACAAGTCTTTTCTGCAGCAAGCTCTTCTTGCATTCGGATAAACTTTCGCTCATGATATTCAGTTTTGCCAAACAAGTCAAAGGTATAAGCCAAGAGGCCAGACGCATGGTGATTACCCTATGAAATATGCAAAAAAAACGCCAATCCTTAGCCGAACCCAAAATATGATTACTCACACTCCAAGAAAAAGAAACTCACCATTTGAAGCATAGTCAGGTTCTCCTCGTACGACAAAGGTGGATGGCGGAGATCATATTCCATTCTGAGACGATCACCACCAACAACATCGCCAAACTTTTGCAAAACTCAGGGTCCAAAGGGCAACCCAAGGGATCAGAGGCATGAGAACTAAAACGGGACGAAACCTCCATGGAAAAGTCACTTGGATTATGATTCTCGAAAAGCACCTCCTTAAATCTCTTGGCAGTATATGGTTGAGTGTGTTTACCAGCAAAGCTAGGAGCAGGTGGAAACTTCAAACTACAAGGAAAACTGATGACTAGATTCTTCGAAGGATCCATGCTAACAGTCGAGCCATCCCTTCGAGGAAGAAGAAGGTCAACCACAGGAATAATTTTCCTTAAAGAGAGGACGGAAGGTTCGACTGAGGCAGTGGTCGTGGCAGCAGAAACAACCATGGCCGAGGCAGTGGCAGCAGAAGCAGAGGCAGGCACACTCGGCATAGCGACATTCGGCTCAATAGCAGCAACCACCTCAGTAGCTTTACTGATGGGTGGCACGTCAACAATCTCCGGCGGTAACGACTCGTCAGCAACATTCATTATTATATTTTCCTCCAACGGCTTCGTAGATACCTTGTGTTGATTCGGCAAACTTTCTTTGGAAGACTTCTTAAACACAAACTTTTTACGAGGCCTCCTCGAACTCAAAACCCACCAACTCATTGTTCAGACTCAAATCCCCCATAGCAACAGCGTTCCCCTCCAGCATAGGATCCGTCTTTCTCAGGGAACAAATAGAGGCAAGTATTCATACTCCAGAAAACAAAAACATATCTCAAAAACGGTATTTGTTACCTGTTCCATAGTCTCCTCATCTGCTCGGGGACGCTTTAAGCTACTCGAAGCACCCGCAGAAACCCCCTTGCCTTTCTTTAAAACTTGGCGAGACAACTTTTTCTCCTCGTCAGAAAAGTGGATAGTAAACAGATGCTGAGTTGACAATTCATGGCCTACTTCGAACTGAGTCCGAGGAAAAAAGCGTCTTGCGTCTTTCCAGCCTCGGAGAATGGGACCCTCCAAAAGCACAGGCTCCGAATACCAGTCTTCATCCATGGAGTAGTCTAGAGATCCTGGAATTATATTCACACCCCCTTCACAGTTCGAAAACTAACGCCCCAAGGGGCAACTCGTTATCCAGCGTCAAAAATGGCTCATAGTGATGGAGGAATTTTTCGACGGTGAAATAAAACCTCGTCGTGGAACCAGCTTCGGAATTATCTTCGGAGCGAGAAACCCATTGATTGATAAGATGAATCGAACTGCAAGTAAGCTTCATTATTCTCAGAGGGCTAGGAAGAGAGCAGAGAATCTCGAGAAACAAAGGGTTGGAGGACCGGTAGAAAGGAGGAATCAACCCAGCAGAAATCTGATGGAACGTAACCAAGAGTCTATCCTCGTTGCACTTGAACACCTCAACCAGTTCTGGAGTCAGCCGGCTACCAGGGTCACCAACAGCTTTTATATCAAAAGAATCTGATTTAAAGCCTAAATCCTTCATCATCGAAATGAGAACATCGACTTTAGAAGGAGATGCCATGAAAAGGGAAACGAAAAGAAGGAAAACAAGACCTGCCGGCGCCGGAAGTTGCAGAGGCAGAATGATCAAGGGTTTGTAAGGTGATGAAAGTGGAAAAGAAGTCGTCTTTATGAAACTATAAGAAGATTAAAGCAAAGGGTACCAAAAGAAAACACCTAAGAAGCACTCGATCAGAAGATAAAATCTCAAGGTTTTCGGAGGAAAAGAGCGTCGGAGCTGTGGAAGAGAGTACGGAAGGGCTAAAACTTTTTAGAGGGAGAAAATAAAACTTAAATAATATAGGAAAACCAGCGCTACCGGTTGGAAGGTCAAAAGGTAACTAGAATCTCGGGAACATGCAGAACGTGTCATGAAACGTCACACTTGGCTGCTAGTGGAGTACATGGCGAGCAGAGGATGACGAAGAAGTAATTTCCTTCCCAAAGCATCTTCGATACAAGGAAAGGAAAGAGGCAAACTGTGGAGGGTAAAACACCCTCGGGACACGTGTCCAGATCAGGGAGACTTATCCCAACCGAAAGAGATCATGGCCTTGCTTCGAATAAGTCTGCATGGCTGGATCGAACAAGAGTTCGTCGAGAAAAGGCTCGTGCAGATAGTTCGAGGGAAAGTATATGAAGCTATCTTCAGGGAGAACTTACCGAAGGCACCGCCTTACTCGACAAACTCTGACACCTCCACGATTGAGTAGTTTGTCTTATTAGTTGTAAACCACTTCAGACTCGGCCTATATAAGGCGAGCTTGGCATCCATTGTAAGGGTTGGATTGGTGTAACCTAAGTCGTGAGAGTGAGATTAGGTTAGCTTCTCCTCAAAACTTCTAAGCATCATATCCATGTACTGATTAGGAGGGAAAATATTTATAAGTTATCTTCATATTATTATAGTTTCTTATGTTTGATAGCTTCGGTATTGTTCTTATTCTCTTCGTGCTGATACATGAAATGTATATTGCTTCCATGACCATAGTTGAACTATTAGATCTAATGGTTGTCGAGTATAAAGGGCTTATGCAAAATTTATACTCGCACATCCTTGGTATTGCTGGGTTAACCAGACGAACCTAGGTGGAAGTGGGATCTGGTCCAACGTGGTTCAACGTTCTGCATAAACGTATCATAACAAACGTGGACAAAGCCTTGTGTGTTAAGCTTAAGTGAACACATTGGTTCAGACATTCTGAATCACGCAAATAGATATACCATTGGAAGTACGGTGCTAGATTCCACGAGTAACTAGCAAAATATTAAATCTCCTGAATTCTTGATTCCAATATAGATGTCACGTTAATGATATCCAAGAATTCAAATCAAAACATCAAATGAATATTTGATCAAGTAGTAAAGCATACGAAGATTTAATCACGTACAATATTGATCTGAAATCAGGTGTCCACTAACTAGAGCGACTAACCATATTTCAGATGATGACTCAATCCCACTTAGTTGTACATTGAAGATGAACGAATTCAAACTTCAAACCGAGAATATCAAACTCATTAATTCGTTGAAGCACAAATCAAAAAGATAGAGTTTGAACTTCGAAGTTACGCATTCTGAGTCAACCGTATTATGGTTTCGAAACGTACATCTGTTTTGGCAAAAACCAAATTAAGGTTTCGGAACCTAAAGTTCATTATATGACCAGAACCATATTTAGGTTCCCAATTCAAGCTTCCATATAGCGAAACCTAAAGCTTGGTTTCGAAATCTAGATTTTGTTTAACAAAACCTTGGTTAAGGTTTCGAAACAAGAAACACATATTAAATTCTTCACAAATGTTTGGTGTCGAACTTGAGAGTCCATGTGGTCGAGAACCGTTTCAGCATCACACCTTTTTAGCCTCGACGCACATGAATATATTTCCTGGTTCACATAAACCTTTAGGAAACCCCAGGGTCTTTTCGACCTTTTAGATCTCACATGGTCAAGACACATTGGCCTCGATTCTCAAGTCACTGTCAGCCACACAAACACAGTTACGAATCTGTTATATCTCATTGGTCACTATATTTAAGTTTCGGACCAATAGCTTATGAATGCGAAAACCAGATTATGGTTTCGAAATCAACGTTAGTTTTACCAAAACCTACATTGAGGTTTCGAACATTGAAAATTCATAAGTTGAGATACACAAATATGGTTTCGGAATCCAGAAGTGAGATATGGCATACAAGATGTTCATATACAGAATCAAATGAATGATTCAGAACTTCAGAGTTCAGAGCCAAACCAAGACGTCATATTCGAATCTCAGAAACAACAGTATTTCGAGTCTACACAACATAAGTGTGAGTCACAATCTCTCTTACATTGGCTCATATAAATATATGCAATCAATCCGACAGAGCCAGACTAGGTAAGAAGAGACACAATAATGTGATGGATCAAATCTCGTAGTACTACCGAGATAACATCACATTGTTATATCCAACTCGAAAAGGTGTTAGGAAAAACCTTTGTAGTAACTTAGAGACGGAGAAGAAAAGAAATCTCTAAGCAATATTGGAACGTCATAACTACAACACTAATACCACAAGTGGTAAAGCGGAGTTATCATAAGACACACTGATCACAAGTGATCAAGTCATAACGTAAAGCTTAAGCTGAGAGTTATGTTTATGTATTTTGTAGCACAAGTGTAAAAGATAATGGAATCGCGTTATTTGGACTCACTAACATGTTGAATGATGAAGCCGGATGTCTTCGTTTGATCTTTAGTCTTTCTTCAACTCTTCAACCAGTGATTCTAAATCCTACCAAAATCTTCCACAACATAAAGCTAACTCTCACATGACTTCACCTAATTGTGTGTTGTTTAGCAGTCGAGTTTTGATCACTAATTTGACAACTAAGCTTGACATATCAACACTTAGTGAGGTTGACCGAGCCATGCTCTAACACCGAATCCTGATTTTCTTTCCCTGACTCTATGTTTTCCTTATCCTCTTCTTAGACTCTCATCTCAGCTTCCTGCCAAGCTCTTCGCTGCCGAGCATATAAGAGAAAATCCGATAAATCTAATTCATCAGAGAACACTATCAATTTCCTCAAAGCTCAGCTTAAAATCGAACGACAGAGGAAGGAAGCTTTAGCCATTCAAGTTGAAAACCTAAGCTCTTCTCTCAAAGCTTCGCAAATTGAAGTTGGAAGTTTAACATGTGAAAGGTTAGCTCATCTCTCTGATATTCAGATGTTTAAGAGTCAAGTTGATACTACTCAATAAGAGCTTAATGTTTATAAAGACTATTACTGTCGATCTTCTGACTTTGGTAAGTTGATCAGTAATTTTCCTATATATTAAGTTCTTACTATATATTATCCTTTGTTTCGCGTCTAAATCTGTATATTCTTTGTTTATTCCAGCCTCCGGTGAAGTTCTAGATGATGATGGAATTATAGACGTTTTAAAGCCTTTCTTGGATGGTAATTATATTCCTGCTGCTGACTTTGTTGATGACGACGCACTTTCTCTCTTAGCTGATCTTTCTAATGCGAATTGATTTTCTTTCCTAGGTTCAATTCCACTTTTTTTTTTTTCTTTTTTCAGATCCTAATTTCTTCTCAGAGTAATGCAATCTTATTCTAGTTTGGGACAATGTAATTTTCCTTTTCATTTGGTTACTCATCGTTGTAATGCTCCAGACAAATGAAAATACTAGAATTGGTTTTTCAGATGCTCATGTTATATCTTTTATTGGTTCGTCTGAGCTTTTATCCTCTATGTGTTATACTAATTCTAAGAAATTTACTGACTCTATGACGGAAATTTTCCCCTAGTGTTTGCTTATCATGACTTAATTCACTTCTGCAAACTTTACTTCTCTAATTGGTTTGGGCAAAATTCTAGGCTTTTCCTAATTTTCAACTGGCGAACTTATTTTTGTAAAATAATAACCATAATCCTGAGTTTCTATTTAATGGATCTAATCTTTGATCATTTGACCCTGAAATTTTACACTACTTGACCTAGATGATCTAGTGTATTATAATTATTGAAAAACATTTCTATTGATATTATTTCTCTGGGTTATTTTTCATATTTGATATCTTCCCCTTTTATTTTAGTCGACTGAGAGTTGTATAAGCTAAGTTCGTTCATCTGCTCGTGTAACTCTTTTGCGTTTTCTCATTTCATTCTCTCTGTTGAGCTGCTTGGTTACTCTTGGCATTTCATTTTATTAGCAAACCGATTTTCGATGTTTTGTTAGCCCAATTTTTTGGCACCATTGGGGATACAGTAATTTCCATATTCCAGTGTGTTGATGGTATCTTACTTCTGATGTACTTAGCTAAAGTACATTCGAGCTATCAGTTTTTCCGACTCGGTGGTCAGTCGGCCAACTCTTATCTTGTCAGTGCTCTGATCTTTACCGTTTAAGTATTAAGACACAAAAAGGTATTTTCTGCCGTATAGTGCATTCAATCATCTTGGTCAGAGGTGTTTCCTGTGTATGAAGAACCTCTTTCGTCATTCAACCATTTTTTTTCAAGAGATTTAAAATGAGTTTTCTTTAAGAATCTCCCATGAGTTTAATGCTTTCAGTCGTCTGAAGCACTTTTCCGTAGCTAGGATTTTCTCATGTTATACTATATAATTTTAGCCAATCTATTTTATTACCTTGGAATTGTGCGTGCACTCACTTTCCCAAAGCTTTTCCATTGATCGGTTATAATTATTTAGCATTCCATTTCATATATATTTTTGTGTTTCTAGTAGATATTTTTTTTGCTTATTAATTCACAGATTTCAATCAATTAGCGTTTCAGTTGAACGAGAAATTTGACTGTGAAATATATTCATTCTTCATTAGCATAAATTGTTGTAAATGAGTGGTGCTTGTGCGGTCCTTCTTACATCAAAGAAAAAACTAAAAATGTCTTTTTTCAGATGTAATGAAATCATTATTTCATCTGAAGATTTATTTCGCTTTTTGTTCTGATGTCTTCGAGCTTATGACGTAGAGCTGTCTTGCGATTCTTCTTCATTAGTTCTTGATGTATGTTGCAAGGTCTTTCTTTTGATGGAGTTAGAATCTGTTGATAGAGTATATAAAACTCCATGTCTGTAAATTATCCATCCCCAGATGACTTTTAGTGCATCTCTTGTTTTGATTGTACTTCTCATTGAGATTTGTTCTGTCGCTGATTGCAGAATTTCACCTTTCTCTTGGAGCCTGTACATTTGTTACACTTTTAGCCTTTCAGAGCAACTATTATTAATGAAAATTAGATTTCAAATTACTTTTTGAATTTACCATGGTGAATGAATCAATGATTTTTAATGCTTTCTGAACAAATGACCAAAGATCCTGTATACGAATTTCAATGTATTTCTGAATATTATTCTTTGAATTATCCCTGTAGAAACATTGAAAATATTTGATCAAGATCAATATATATTGGTTCCAATATTTCAGGTATTTTTCGTATGTTAATTTGCACGTCGGTTAGTTTTATCAATTGTAGTTTATTTCATGGAGGTCTGACATTTTGATGCAATAATATTTTTGTATGTGCATTTCCAAAACGTCTGTTTATATATCTTTCCTTAACACTTTGTTAGTCGATTGAAACATTGTGAGTGTAGAAAGTGCCTTCTACTGATAAAAGCATCCTAGAGGTGAAGCTGCGTAAGAAGACTATCTCTGAGAAGTACAGAATCATCAACGGAAGGCCACGAAGAATTATCATGTATGAGAGATTAGCGTATATAGCCGCCGAAGTGACACCAGCGAACATCATGAGAAGAAAGGAAGGGCGAACTATGATCAGCGATTAAAGGACACGTCATCGACAAAGGGCTGTACAGTAGTTGGGCATTTATGAGAATATCAGAATGGTCAGGTTGTCAGAGTTGACTCGTTGACTCAGTGGGATCCGCGTCAGCAATCCTTATCCAGAAGAAGACTAGTTCGCTGAAGTTATAAGAACAGAAAGTAAGGTCGCCGACCATGCTTGTCGGCGAAAGAGGACAAACAATTATTGTGAATGTAAAGAGTATATTCGCTACGTGGCGCCAGATCAAGACAGTTGTAACTTAGTCACGCCCAGGAGAAGATACACCATAGAAGAATTCTAGCATAGGATTCCCATTAAGGGTAGTTTGGTAATGTTACCGAGAGAGTCTCATATAAAAAGCAATGTAACCCTAAAAGAAAGGGATGGTCTCTACTTCTTTCTCTCTCTAGCCCATCTTCTTCACTACTACTCTCTTCTACTCAAGAACATGAAGAACACATCTAGCTCTCATGGAAATCCTTGTAATTATGTCACCACCAATCACTAATAAATCCGAGGACGTAGGATTGCTATCTAACTCCGAACCTCGTTAAAAAAGTCTTTTTGTCTCTCTTTGTTTGATAT
>JAJJMA010131993.1:0-46038 GCA_023529015.1 Papaver nudicaule
ATCAAGTAGTAAAGCATACGAAGATTTAATCACGTACAGTATTGATCGGTAATCATGTGTCCACTAACTAGAGCGACTAACCATTTTTCGGATGATGACTCAATCCCACTTAGTTGTACATTGATGATGAACGAATTCACGCTTCAAACCGAGAATATCAAACTCATTAATTCGTTGAAGTAGAAATCAAAAATGTAGAGTTTGAACTTCGAAGTTACGCATTCTGAGTCAACCATATTATGGTTTCGAAACGTACGTCAGTTTTGGTAAGGTTTCGGAACCTAAAGTTCATTATATGACCGGAACTGATTTAAGGTTCCCAAATCAAGTGATACAGGTGTATCTCCTTCTTGCTTTAGGAACTTAGTCGACCTCAAGTTAATTAAGGAAAGGACACTTTTTATAGAGAAGGATTCTTTATAAAGAAGAATTCTTAGATTAGGAAATAGATTCCTAGGAGGTTTTGGGAAACCCAAAACACTATATATAGAGGTGCCTAGCTCATAGCTTGGACACCGTACGCATCTAGTAAATCTAGAGAAGAAGTTTGTGAGGTAATCATTGTATTGCAAAAGCAAGCTTAGCAGATTGTGAGCGTGAAAGAGAGAATTGTAATATTGTCTTGTTCATAATCTAGAGAAGATATCTTTCTTCGTAATTATGTCCTTGTGCTACGTTCTACCTATCTTTCGTCTATAGTTATTTCGAATTCTGCCCTAATAACTCTAGTCATCAAGAGTACAGAGATTATACGTATCAAGTTGGTATCAGAGCTTAGTTAGCTCCTTTTTAGGGAAGTACTGTGGTTTATGGTCTTCACTAGATCTCTCTACAAGAAGCTTGGTGAGTTACTCGTAAAGTAGGAAGACGTTAAGAGGACAAGGAACCCTAGGATGAAGCCCGGCGAAGAACCTAAGGTTGATGATACTCCGAAGACTACTGAGGAGAAGGTAGCTACGCTACAAACAGACATGAAGTCAATTCAAGATACTCTTAAAGAATTGAAGGAATGTATTCTTTCCAACACACCCGGGCCAAAGAAAAAAACGAGTAATACTCCATCTGAGGCTGCGGATGATGAGGAAGAAGAAGATGAACCAGAAGATGAGGAAGAAGAAGATTTAGGGGATGAAGAATAAACCAAAGAACCTAAAGAAACCAAACCTCTTGGTAAGAAACGGAGTAATAATCTGAAAATCGATTTCCATGTTGAAATTCCATACTTTGATGGGAGTATCGACGTAGAGAAATTAGATGATTGGATAGAACGTTTAGAGACGTATTTTTCCTATGACAAGTTCAATTCAGGAAGATAGATTGCTTGTGCGACATTGAAGCTACAAAAGCATGCTCTAATATGGTGGAAAGCTTATCGAAGACAAAACCAAGGAGCATTGTCGTGGAAGAAGTTCAAGGAAGTCATAAGGAAACAGTTTTATCCGGTTGGCTACCTTGAAGAAAGATGGCTCAAGTGGTACAACTTGAAGCAAGCATACAACCAATCCGTGCAAGAATATACTTTAGAATTTCAGAATCAAGCTATGGTTCTAGATTTGGACTTAGGAGATAATGTTATCTATATGAAGTACATCTCTGGGTTCCATGAGTATATACGGAAGGAGTTGAAGATGTTTTCAGTCGATACTATCGCTGAAGCAAGCGTAAAAGCCCATGCCATTGAAGGTAGGCTTAAGAAAACTGACTCTAAGGGAAACCCGAAGGTGAAATCTGGGGGTACCAGCGTCAAAGGAGGTAAAGAAGCAAAGACGAAGGGAAGTTCAATGACAAAGGAGGTTTGTCTTGCACGCATTGCAAACAAACAGGGCACGTAGTGGACAAGTGTTGGGAGAAGCATCTTCATCTTAAACCAAGGGGGATACATAAGAGAGAAGCCAAGAAGCTCAAACTCCAAAAGAAGTTCAAGGACTGACGGAACCTTCTCTAATGACCAGAGCAACGGAAGGACCTACAAGAGATGATCCTAGGGAACGGCTCTTCCTTGTGAAGATGCAAGTTAAGACAACATTGGTTGAAGCTGTTGTTGACCCGGGAAGTCAGAAGAATTTACTTTCAAATTCTTTGGGACAAAAGCTAGGTTTGAAGACATTCAAACATCCAAATCCATATCCGTTGGGATGGCTCCAAAAGGAAGGAGGGTTACAAGTGTCGCAGCAGTGTACATTCAAGTTTGCTCTAGATGAGTCCTACATTGACGAGGTTACATGTGAAGTAGTTCCATTGGATGTATGTCAGGTTGTACTGGGAAGTCCTTATTTATGGGACAGAGATGCTACTCTATATAGAAGGGAGCAGAAGTACACCTTTAAGAAAGAAGGTGAGACTTATGTAATTCGGACTATAGAGTCTCCCCTTGTAGGAGCAAGTCTGATTACAACCACTCATGCTAAGCGGTTGGTGAATGCTAGTACAAAGTTTATTCTCCCTGTAATCCGTACGTTCTCTAGAAGAGAAGCCGAGTAGAGTTTGTTTGAGTACTTTGTCTAAACAACAAGAAGACGACCTACATAGGTTGAAGTTGAAATATGAAGGTTTGTTTTTAGAAATCAAGGGGTTACCACCAAAGAGGAGTGTGGAACATGAGATCATGTTGATGGGAGAAAGTTCTCTACCTAATGTAGGGCTCTACCGCACATCCGTGGAAGAATCCGAGGAGATAAAGAGACAAGACTTAGAACTTCTAGAGTTAGGAGTTATAGTACCAAGTGCTTCACCTTGAGGATCATCCGTGTTGTTGGTGCCGAAGAAGGATGGAGGCTGGCGTATGTGTATAGATTATCGAGCCTTGAACAAGATCACAGTCAAGAACCGCTACTCGTTACCACAGATAGATGACATGATGGATCAATTGGAGAGTGCTCGAGTCTTTACAAAGTTGGATCTTAAATCTGGTTATCATCAAGTGAGAGTGCGAGAAGACGATACATGGAAGACTGCTTTCAAGACCAAACAAGGCTTGTTCGAATGGTTGGTGATGCCATTTGGTTTGTGTAATGCTCCAGCGATGTTTATGTGTTTGATGAATGATTTGTTACGACCCTTTATAGAAGATTTTGTCATTATTTACTTGGATGATATCCTTGTATATAACAGAACTTGGGAGGAACATCTTGTTCACGTTGAGAAGGTATTTTAAGTGTTACATGAAGGCCAGCTGAAGTTGAACGAAAAGAAGTGTGAGTTTGGAAAGGAAGAGTTGGTATATCTCGGTTTCATTGTTGGTGGTGGGAAACGTAAGATTGATCCAAGGAAGGTTGAGGTGATCACTAAGTGGCCAAGACCTAGTACGGTGACTGAAGTCAGAAGTTTCTTGGGAGCTTGCACATACTTGCGCAAGTTTATTAAGTATTTTTCTACTATTGCTGGGCCACTACATGGTATGACGGGATCTAAGGAAAAGTTTGATTGGCAGCAGACCCATGAAGACGCTTTTCAGTTACTTAAGAAGAAGATTTCAGAAGCACCGGTATTACCTCTACCTAATTTACAACGTACTTTTGAAGTTGAGTCAGACGCTTCTAACTATGCATTAGTAGGAGTGTTGCTACAAGATGGTAAACCAGTGGAGTACCATTCAGAATTGTTCTCGGGTGCTATTAAGAACTATCCACCTTACGACAAGGAATTTTATGCCTTGTATCAATGTGTTAAACATTGGAGAGTGTATCTCTTAGGTAAAGAAGTGGTAGTGCACTCAGATCATAAAACATTGGAGTATCTACATGCACAAACCAAGTTACAACAAGCTCGATACATGAAGTGGATGTCTTACTTGATGGCATTTCATATAATCATCAAGTACAAGAAGGGAGTAACAAACAAGTTGACCGATATGTTGTCAAGACCGCCAGTTAGTTTATTGGTGGCTATGCGGATTCAGCCAATTGTTCCTCAAGAGTATGCGGAGTCATACGCATCCAGTAAAGACTTCACGAAGGTGTTTGAGAAAGTAAAGGGTGGTTTGAAAGGTGAGTTTGAACTCTGAGATGGATTATTATACAAAGGTCAGTTATTGTGCATTCCAGAAGATAGAGATCGATTACAATGGTTGAGAGAAGCACATACATCTCGAGTTGCTGGACACTTCGGGATGAATAAGACGTTACTTAACCTACGACGTTATGTCTTTTAGCGATGCAAGATGATGTGGCTAAGTTTGTCTGAGGTTGTAAGTTGTGTTGCACATCTAAACCCTCAAACAGGAAACATGGGTTGTATCTACCATTACCGGTACCATCAAGACCTTGGGAGAGTATTTCTATGGATTTCCTTGGTGGATTGCCGAAGACCAAGTCGGGTCATGATTACTTGTTCGTTGTGGTCGACCGGTTCAGCAAGATGATTGCATTGATTCCATGTACAAAGATGGTGACAGGAGCGGGTGCAGCAAAGCTCTTTTTCGAGCATGTGTGGAAGCTTTTCGGGTTACCTACCTCGATTATTTCTGATAGGGATAGTCGGTTTCTTAGTCACTTTTGGGATTATTTGTGGAGGGTGATGGACACTAGGTTGAAGAAGAGTACAACTTTTCATCCACAAACAGACGGGAAGACAGAGGTAGTCAATAGGACTATGGTTCACATGTTACGGGGATATAATTCTAAGCGTCCTAAGACTTGGGATGAGAGTCTACCATATCTACAGTTTGATTTCAATAGAGCGGTTCACAGTTCTTCGGGAAAGTCTCTTTTCGAGACGTGTTATGGCTACTTACAGCCTAGTCCTTTCGATTTGGTGTTTTCAAGTGATACAACAGTTGGGGGAAAAGAAGGAAGTGAGAGACAAAAGGCACAGAAGTTCTTGGAGAAGATTTCTCAAATTCATGCGACCGTTGAAGCACAATTGAAGAAGTCACAAGCCAAATACAAGGCAAAACATGACAAACATCTTGTTCCTTGTAATTTCGGTGTTGGTGACATAGTATGGTTGAAGTTGGGAAAGGAAAGGTTGAAGGGGGAAGGTAAGAAGCTGAAGCCATTGAGGTATGGACCGTTTCGTATTCTCGACCAGATTGGTGACAATGCCTTTCGTCTCGATTTACCACCTTACCTAGGAATGTACTCGGTCATTAATACTTAAAGTTGTTTGAGCCACCATTACTAGACGATGAAGGGGATAACAAGATGATCTTGCCACGGGTAGAAGACTTGTGGTTTGATCGAGAAGAGCCACTGAAAGAAGATTGCATTTTGGAGCGAAGAGTGGCTAAGACACGACAAGGGGAGAAAAAAGCTTTCTTAATTGGATGTGAAGGTCAAGTTCCTAGCAAGGCGAAGTGGTTCAGCAAGGAGAAAGGAACTCTCGAGTTCCCTAATCTCCATTTCTAACTCTCACAGGAGTTCAAGTTCTTAAAGGGGGGGTCCCATGATACAGGTGTATCTCCTTCTAGCTTTAGGAACTTAGTCGACCTCAAGTTAATTGAGGAAAGGACTCTTTTTAGGAAATCATTCCTATATAGAGAAGGATTCTTTATAAAGAAGAATTCTTAGATTAGGAAATAGATTCCTAGGAGGTTTTGGGAAACCCAAAACACTATATATAGAGGTGCCTAGCTCATAGCTTGGACACCGTAGGCATCTAGTAATCTAGAGAAGAAGTTTGTGAGGTAATCATTGTATTGCAAAAGCAAGCTTAGCAGATTGTGAGCGTGAAACAGAGAATTGTAATATTGTCTTGTTCATAATCTAGAGAAGATATATTTCTTCGTAATTTTGTCCTTGTGCTACGTTCTACCTATCTTTCGTCTATAGTTATTTTGAATTCCACCCTAATAACTCTAGTCATCAAGAGTACAGAGATTATACATATCATCAAGTTTCCATATAGCGAAACCTAAAGCTTGGTTTCGAAATCTAGATTTTGTTTAACAAAACCTTGTTTAAGGTTTCGAAACAAGAAACACATAATAAATTCTTTACAAATGTTTGGTGTCGAACTTGGGAGTCCATGTGGTCGAGAACCGTTTCAGCATCACACCTTTTTAGCCTCGACGCACAGGAATATATTTCCCGGTTCACATAAACCTTTAGGAAACCCCAGGGTCTTTTCGACCTTTTAGATCTCACATGGTCAAGACAAATTGGCCTCGATTCTCAAGTTACTGTCAGGCACACAAATATAGTTTCGAATCTGTTATATCTCATTGGTCACAATGTTTACATTTCGGACCAATAGCTTATGAATGCGAAAACCAGATTATGGTTTCGAAATCAACGTTTAGTTTTACCAAAACCTACATTGAGGTTCAAACATTGAAAATTCATAAGTTGAGATACACAAATATGGTTTCGGAATCCAGAAGTGAGATATGGCATACGGGAAGTTCATATACAAAATCAAATGAATGATTCAGGACTTCAGAGTTCAGAGCCAAACCACGACGTCATATTCGAATCTCAGAAACAGCAGTATTTCGAGTCTACACAACATAAGTGTGAGTCACGATCTCTCTTACATTGGCTCATATAAATATATACAATCAATCCGACAGAGCCAGACAAGGTAAGAAGAGACACAATACTTTGATGGATGAAATCCCGTAGTACTACCGAGATAACATCACATTGATATATCCAACTCGAAAAGGTTTTAGGAAAAACCTTTATATTAACTTAGAGACGGAGAAGAAAAGAAAGCTCTAAGCAATATTGGAACGTCATAACTACACACTAATACCACAAGTGGTAAAGCGGAGTTATCATAAGACACACTGATCACAAGTGATCAAGTCATAACGTAAAGCTCAAGCTGAGAGTTATGCTTATGTCTTTTGTAGCACAAGTGTAAAAGATAATGGAATCGCGTTATTTAGATTCACTAACCTGTTGAATGATGAAGCCGGACGTCTTCGTTTGATCTTCAGTCTTTCTTCAATTATTCACCAGTGATTCTAAATCCTATCAAAATCTTCCACAACCTAAAGCTAACTCTTTCACATGACTTCACCTAATTGTGTGTTGTTTAGCGGTCGAGTTTTGATCATTAAAGTTGACAACTAAGCTTGACATACCAACACTTAGTGAGGTTGACCGAGCCTTGCTCTAACACCTTCATCCCATAGCGCCATGCCTAAACCCTTCATCCCATGGCGCCATGCCTATTGACACATCCCATAGCGCCACGCCTAAACACCTCATCCCATGGCGCCATGCCTATTGTCTCATCCCATGGCGCCATGCCTATCGTCGCATCCCATGGCGTCATGCCTAAGCACTCCATCCCATGGCGTCATGCCTATTGTCCCATGGCGCCATGCCTATTGTCGCCACCCATGGCGCCATGCCTAAACACTCGCATCCCATCATGGCGCCATACCCATTGCTCGCATCCTAGGGCACCATGACTATCACTCGTATCCCATAGGTCTTGGCCAAAGGACAAGGCCATTATAGCATCCCATGGCGCCATGCACTGGCCATCACGACACCACGCCATCTTATACCCTGGCCAAAGACCAAGGGCATGGCATTATACATTACACATCCGTCCAGCCTTGGTTAAAGCCACGACGCCACACTCAAGGCCATAAGTCACATCCACACACATTTGTAACTCAAAACAGCATAGTACAACATCTACAATTCTACACGAGATATCAAAACATCACACGGGGGATAACTTTAGGGGTATTGGTCTGGCGGTCTACGGCAGTTAGGAAGAAACTGATAGAGATGATGGGCAGTTATACGGAAATAGCGCAGAGTGGGCATGTTCTACATAACTCTAGCAGTTACAGAAACCAACTCATGTTCTCCACTCCTCCACTTTTGCACGACTCCCACCTTCTCTATCGTGAGATCAGGGTGAGTTCAATACTATAAATAGAGGCTTCCTCTATCTTCCAAGGCAGAACATTCAGAACAGTTAGAATAACCAGAACACATGAAAACACCAGAGCCTCAGAGCGAATACCTGAGAATTTTAAAACATTTCTAGCCTTGGAGATTTCTAGTCATACTCACGACGGAGATCTTGAACCTTTACACCCAGAAACACACTTTCAACCTGATCTCAAGTTTCTTTTACTGTTTCCCTCCCTAGACCAACCTCATCCTCTCTGTGACCGAAGCAGGACGTGAACGGCCATTGACTTGGTTAGTCTCGTCTTGTTCGATTTGGATCTCGAGCACTACAAAAGTACCTAGAGACGGTACATATGTTTTTTTCAGGTAAAAATATTTGGCGACCACAGTGGGGAGATCAATCTCTCGGTTTCAGAAGATTTTCTAAAAGAAGGTTGAACGCAGGGCAGGGTCATAGAAAAAATCCCAACTCTTCAACTGAAGCCGCTCTCCAGCGCAACACCTACCAATCCACCCACATTCAACGTCGTACCCAGCATCCAGACCACCCACGATGCTTCCCTGTAACACCGACTATCTCAGCAACCCTTGTCGTACCCATCGACACGCCTACTCCAACTACTCGTGTCGTCTCAGCGCAACTCCTGCAGATCCAGTTAGCACGCCTCGTAATAACTCATCTTCTCCAGTAGAAGCAATGCAACCGTCAAAAAGGAAAAGGAAGTGCCAAAGACGCCAAGCCAACCGTGGAGAATAGCCAAACAGCGAGACGATCTCACGGAAGACCAAATCAACTTATCGCTACCCAAGTCGTGGTCTTAGCTCAACTACGGAGTTATCATCAAGTTCACAAGCCAAAGGAACTCCCAGAAACGTTGTTGATACCAACACCGCCGTGATCCACATCTGGGATGATGATACAACACTTACTCCAACAAATCTTTAGCAAAAAGAATCGTGACCCAGACATGTCATTGCTGATGATTTGGATGAAATACTGCAAAGACTGGAGAATGAGACGATGCTTCACCAACACCGACAACCCCACTCATACAAAGTGTAGAGGATCCTTCTTTCCAAGAGGGGAACACGAATACCACCATGCGCTGAGGCTCGGAAGACCCCCTGAATCCCATCATTGGCAGAACTTGTACTTGGTACTACAATCTCACCAGAGCAGCACTGATATGTGGAACGAGACGATGAATGCGTTTTCTATCAAAAGTACTTCTTCATATAAAAAAAACAGGCTCTCGACTACCAAGACCCGAACGTGACAAAACTATAATTGATTGAGCTCTGCATCAACGGGAGGATCCTGTCTACTGAACCCTCCATGAAGCTGCAAAAGATCTGGCACGACAACACCCGCGCTGCTGGGGAGAGACAAACCTCTAAAGAGAAAAGAGACTTGTAAACCCGCGGTGACAGCAGATCGATCAGCGAGCGGTACAACAACAACTTCAGGCTCGACTTCGAAAGAGATTCCAGATGACAACATGGGTTAAAACAGATCTCAACAAAGGCTACGGCGCCACGGGTCACGACGACACAAGTCATGGAGCCATGAGTCATGACACCACAAGCCGTGGCGCCATAAATCACAGATCCACGGTTGAAACTACACCGTTAAGGAGTAATAAATCCTTAAGGAACGAAGAAGCTCGTACTACTCGTGACGGCACTTATCAACAAATACTGAAGAGACGAACAACCCCATCATCAAGAGAATGACGACGAGACATGGGGACTTCCAGAGTCACCACTTCACAGGGTTTGGTTTCTCAAGATAAGCTGAACAGAAGCACAATCAACAAACTAACTTTACTACTCATCAAATATCAGGAGAAACCCATAGAGGATCAAGAAGAGAAAGCGCGTATGTATTGCATCCGCGTCAACCTCCATATCCAGAAGACCTATCCCTCTCATGAGATACTCCTCATTGAAAGAAGTTCAGACTCCAGAAGATCAACTATAACCGTCCTATTACAAGAAGATCCAAGAGGTTAAGGATTGAGGAAGCTCACGAGCCCCGTGATAACAGGAGACGCGTTAGCAAGCCGAACAACAGAGACACCGTCACAATATATCTCAAAGGGCTCCGAACAAAAACACGACCCAAGCACAAGATGCAGATCCACGACAACGAGAATATCGAGAACAGAGACCTAAGACGGTTCCCCATACTCATTATTTTCAAGTAAATACTGGAGCTAGTAGACGCCTGGAAAAGGATGGAACAATTGGATTACCCCGATTCGATAACTCTCAACAACTAAAGAGAATGCTCCACTTATTCAAGCCTTCACCATCTCCGAAGAGCCAACACAAAAGAAAGTTGAAGGCAGCCGCCATATTTCTGCATGAGAAAGTTGAGCCCAAAGAAAGACGACAATAAGATATCAGAGAACATGAATGGGGATTCCTCGCCACAACAATTCTTCACTGCACCAAACACGATAGGAATGCCGACTGCCACAACCTGATCAATGGTGGAATCTCATCAAAGGAGAACATAAAGTACAACAGACGCGCCCCTGCCTTTACAAGAGCGCTTCGTCGTCATGGAAGAACCTATTAGAAGTAGAAGTCGTCGTTCAAGCATTAACTCATCCGCCATCAAAAGAAACCAACCTCGGCCAATAGAAAGGTACTTGCTTATTCTTCCACCCATACAACAGGAGATTATCCGTTACAGATCTTTCGGAGGAAAGAAGAAAGAAGGGGACCATAAAAGACACCGACATCACTATCAACGCCAAGAGCTTTCGCAAGGAAGCAGAAATGATCTTGCTACTTCAACAGCCAAGTCGTATACACACCCACAGAAACCCTCGGAGGAGCAACATGCATCAGGATTCATATCATCACAGAATCCTCCTTATAGCAACATCACTAAGTCTGCAGTTCCCAAGCAAGCCAGCCAGTATCATTGTCGCGGTGCTCCCCTCAGCCATCACTAACAACAAGTGACGCCCTCATCATGGAAAGTTCGAAAGAAGAGCTCATGCCCCTACCACGGTTTAAGCAAACCTCATGGTCGTCATCAACAGGTCTCCGACATCCTTCGGTATCAACCCGAATTCAGAAAAATAATAGTGGAAACGTCTCAAGCACGAAGACTTCAAAGACACTCCAATGGATGGAGAGTAATGAAGACTTTCTACACAACCTTTGTCCGCTTGTAGTTCTGCCACAACATGCTAAAAGGGCGTACCATCTCGAACCATCGACGGGGAGCAATCACCATTACGGTAAATTCCGAAAAATCTCAAGATTTCTAATGATGTTAATTATTATGTGCATATCTACCAGCGATACCAACTTTGTATCCAAGAAAGACTTCCGTGAATGAAAGGGCGAGTCTTTCCCCTTCGAAAATTGGGGTCAAACACATAAATCGGAGATCGGGTGAAGATTTTCGGGCCTCTAGAGCAAGCAGTGTGCAAGCAGGAATCCTATTACGGGATCCGAAAGGTATTTACCTCACCGTGCCCTCACAATTTTCAAACCCTCAAATACCTCCCGACACAGAGCATCCTTGTAACCCTACACCTTCCACCACAAGACATTCCTCCCATGGAGCCACAAAACACATCACACCAACAACGTCCTCGTGGCTCCACACTCATGGAGACACAAGACGCTTCCACCACCGAGTATTCGTGTAGCCTTACAGCGCCACGAAAGAGAGAAAACTGCCTTTCCCACGAAATATCTCTCCCAGCAAGATGTTTTCTAGAGCTTGACCCTCTCAAACCCGGCATGCAGCCAAGGCACCATTGAAGCCTTTAGGTCCAGTCACAACTATATCACCTTCCCAATCTCGTACGTCAGACAGATCAGCAGAGTCAATGGATTGGGTCATCATCTCTAACATCCTCGACGGCGTAGCACCAACAACTGAGAGCATATGAACCTCTTTATCATGAGCAGTATGGCCGAATTTTCTCCAGACATGGTCATACAGTTCTTCATACTCCTTCAGCACTAGGAAGTTGCCTACCGAAGCATAGCCACGGTGAACTCGAAAGGCGGATGGAGGAAAGACAACTCCGGCATCGGGATAGAAAGGCTCCAGACTTCCATCACTAGTTACTACCTTCTCGCTCGAAGAATCAATTGCTTCCATAACATCAGAGACGAGCTTGTTGACAACAACAAAAACATTTTCAGTAGAAGCAGTCTCTACAACTTCAACACTTGGGCCATCTCCACTCCCTGTGTAGAGGGTAAAATACCATAGGAGCACGTGCCAGGATCGGAATAATTGAATCTTATAAGAAGCGACACTCTAAATGTCCGAGAACTCAAAAAGGAGCGACTCGAAGAAGCAACCTAAAGATAGGTGACGAAGGAGTGCAATACTCGGGACGTAAGAGTTTCCAGGGATAGCAAATTAAGCTCGAAGGTAAATCAGCATGTGGCGAAGATCCTCGAAAAGACATCCCGAAGATCACCGACCTACTCGACAGACTCTGACATCCCCACGATTGAGTAGTTTGTCTTATTAGCTGTAATCCACTTTCGACTCGGCCTATATAAGGCGAGCTCGAGGTCCATTGTAAGGGTTGAAATTTTGGTGTAATCTTAAGTCGTGTGAGTGGGATTAGGTTAGCATCTCCTCAAATCTCTAAGCATCATTTCCATGTATTATTTTCCAGAGAAATGCAAGTTATTGTTATGTTTAATTCGTTATCTTGTTATTTGCTAGTATTAATTAGCCTCAATATTGTTCTTAACTTCTTCGTAATAATGTCAACACCGTATAATGCAACTAAGACCTAAGTTTAGGCTTATAGATCTAATGGTTGTTGAGTATAAAGTGTCTATGCAGATTTTATACTCACTTTGGCGCTAGAAACATGGACTGATTAAAACAACTTAGGGTTTGCCTGTGATTTTGTGGTTTTCAAATTCTTTGGGGAAATTTTTTCTAGGGTTTTCAAGATTTTCTTTAAAACTTTATATTTATTATAAGCTGCACCACCTTGGGTGTCTAAAGATCTTAAAAGCTTTAGCACGCTCAAGGGTTTTTGAGCAAATCATCAATATGATAAGATTGATGTTTCTTCAAGGAATCTAAGCTTTGAAAAACAGAGGTCTAATCAAGAGCATTGAAATTTTACAAAAGTACAAAAGAACCTTGATAAAATCTCGAGGGACAAATTAGCTTTCAATTTGGAATATGTCATTTCAATTTCCAGAAAATACCCTTAAAATCTTGTGCACCATTCATGTTGTAGAAATTAGTTCAGGGATATTTTAGGGTTTCTATACCACGTATATACTAGGAAACCAGTCTTACAACTTTCAAGATTCACTCAGAGTTCATCCTGAGAAAAACTAGGGCAGGATTTCCAGAACCTCCATATTTGGAAGGTAGATCTGGAACAGCCAAAACGGTTAAGATCCGGATAGTACACGCACAATCAGCCCTGAAAATTAGCATGTCAGATCGGTTACAACTGCTAGGGCGCATGTCAGACCTAGTATACTACACCAGACGCCTTGCCCCTCACGGGTTTGTTACTTTTTATAGGTCACTATCGTCATGACTTCGAGATCTAATCAGATGCCGAAGCAAAGGGTAGGCTCCTCGAGGCATGAAACATGCTCTTCGAGGCACAACACCAGATTTTCAACTAGCAAAGGACTCTCGCCAGAGGTAGCAGCAAGCACATTCCAGCATAGGGAGCATGTAAATGAAGAAGAAGTACTAGTAGAGGACCTAGGACCAGAAGGGGAAGGATTCCCAGAAGGCGACGAACCGCCTTAGCAACAAATTCATGAGGAAGATGGGGAAAACGACGAGGATGAGGACGAAGACGACATCCCAAATGAAGTACTCCAAGCGCATCAACCCACAGAAGAAGAAACTATGAGGGCTGCACAATTCAGAAAGCTAATTCGAAAGAACAAGAAAATAAGGAAACTAAAAAAGCAATTAGCCGAGGCAAATAAAAAAGTTGCAGAGAAATCAGCGTCGAACTACAAAGGGAGCAGTGAGGGACACTCTCACCACACACCATATCACAATCCAAAGGACACTCCGTGTCGAGAAGCAACACCAAGGTGAATGGGCACTCCAAGGACCATAGGATATTTCGAGCAAGAAAACTGAACCCAGCATACGTCCGAAAGGAAACAACATACACCTAGTATACGAAAGTGAGCAGGCGAGGAAGGATGCCGAGACACAAGCACTGCAACAAGTCATGATGGAGAAAATCAAATCGCTTCGAGCAGAGCTCTTCGACAACATGATTCAATCAAATGATAAGGTAAAGCTGACTCAAGCAATTAATGACGTCAACTGTTCGCCACTAGTCCCGAACTCCTCGCCAAGGCCATACCAGTAAAGTGCACCATGCCGGTTTTTTACATCAATCTTCGATGGGGCAGGGGATCCGACACTACACATTAAAATGTACCTAAGGGTATTCTTGGATTGGGCGGACAAGAGACGAGGTGCTTTGCAAATATTTTCCTTCCAGTTTGAAAGGAGAAGCCTTGGCTTGGTACGATAATCTGACAGCCAGCTCAATCTCATCTTTCGAAGAGCTGTCTAAAGTATTCATACTTCATTTTCTATAAAACAACTCATCAAAGCCAGGGGTGGAGAAATTGTTTAGTATCAGAGTCAAACCCAAAGAATCCATTAAAAGCTTGACATAAAGGTGGACTGCATAGTTCGTGGAAGTCGGAAATGGGGCCTCGGAGAAGGACAAGGTACGAGCATATCTAAACGCACTTGACAAGGAACATCCATTGTACGATAGGCTTTTCTCCAAGAATGTAGAGATGTTGCAAGATATTCGAAAAATCAAAAGGAGCGGATCACGCTGGAGGAAATTAAAGAGAAAGCAGCCCAGGGTAAGGAAGTCTCTCAAAACAAGTGCACTCGATAAACAACTTATCACTGGAAGAGCGAGATCATGCCATGAATAATCAAGCAGGAGATTTTTCAAAAAGGGAAAGGCAGAATGATAATGGGAGATATAAAAATGAAGGCAAAATTGGTGATGGGAGATATCACGATACTAGAAAATATAACGACAACAGAGGAAATGATTCTCGAGGAGAATACGAAGGCAATAACTCTCAAAGGGGACACGAGGGAGGTAGAAAGTTTGGCATGCCAAGATCGGGATTTCCTGCATTTCAGGACAGAAAGCTGCCAAAGCTGTGTGTCCCCATCGAGGACGCCCTCCGAAGCATCGAACATTCCGAGTCGGCAAGCGAGATAAGATACCCAAAGAGCAGGGGAAACCAGCCCAAGCATACTCGGAACTCTAGAAACTACTGCCAATTCCACAAATTATATGGGCACACAACAAAGGACTGTGTCACGGCACAGGACCAAATCTACTTCTTCATTTCAAAAGGAAAATTCAAACACCTCCTAGAACTGCCAAAGCTACCCCCAAGCCAGCCACAGCCAAAAGACGAAAAGAAGCACGAGGCGTATGTAATAACAATTGATCGAGATATTCCAAGATTCAATGACTGCAATTCAATAGTTCACGCAGATATCTGCGGGCGAAACTTCGAATGTATCCATACAGATATAATTCATAAAAGTGACTTTGAAGGAAAAGAGATATTGAGTGTAGCAGCAAAAAGGCATCTTGAAGAATGGCAGAGGCAACCAGTCTTCTTTTCTGCAGCAGATATCCCTGGCGAAGGAAGATTGCACAACGACCCATTAGTCATCACACTACATATTGAGCAGTTGGCAGTGCCAAGAATACTGGTAGATCCGGGAAGCTCTGTCGACATACTCTTCGGGAAGACACATGATAAGCTATTTGGAAATAATGCTGCTTTGGTACCCTCCTCCTACAACGTTTATGGTTTCAATGGAAAGCCATCGATGCCAAGAGGAGAGCTATCTTTAACAATCTATGTAGGAAAGCTGGAGCTACCAACATCATTTTGGGTGGTCGACATAGACTCTCCCTACAACGCCATCGTAGGAAGACCTTGGCTACACGGTATAATGGGAGTAGCCTCCACCCTTCATAGAAGAATTCGATTCCCAACACTGCTCGGAATCGCAGAAATAATAGGTGATCCAACTGAAGCCCGCGTATGCAACGAGATTGATGTTCAACGGAGGAAGCATCCAAAGCAGGACTCCCCAAATCAAACCAAGCACCCAAACTAGCCACACGACCTGTTAATAAGGGCAAAGGTTACTGCTCCGAAAACAGGGAGCAATTCCTCGTAGCAAGTAGTAAGATATTAATACCAAACGAATCAATGAACAAACCAAGCTCGAGTAACGTTGGAAAGGATACTATGAAGGCGCAATTCAGGGTCGGGCCATATGTGATCGAAAAGGCACTCGGAAATGATACCTACAGCCTGATTAATCTCGAAGGTCAAAGGCTAAGCACCCCAGTCGAAGGAAAGAGTCTAAAGCATCTTAATTAGAACTTCATATGTAAGCAAGGCACTGGAAATATCAATATTAGAATAAAAATAAAAGAAGCAGCTTAACCTGTTGTATTTAAAAAATATTTCACTTCTCGATGCAATGTACCTCGATTCAAACTCCAGATCCTACTCGGCTAGGCAAAAGTCCTACCTGAATAGGCACATCTCCTAAGGCTTTCACGCCATATAAGCGAATAGGCCATGATGCCATATCTCCTCTAGTGCCTTGACGCAATGAAACTAAAAAGACCTTGACGCCAAGGCCCAGATGACAAACATAAAAAGTCCTCGAATAGCAGGCACATAGTTGATGTTCATATAAGCCGTAAGGGCCCTACGAGCTATATGACACAGTCCTCTACCCACAAGATACCCCGTTAGCGGTGGGTACTTGTTAGGTGCTTAAAACACCTATTCAAGAGTACCTTATTCATACACTTATGTCTAGCTTACGCCTCATAAATTGGTTATTTCACGTTGTTTTCTATTTTGCAGGTACAATGGCTCGAAAAAGGAGAAATAATGTTATTATGTCAAAAATAAGAACTACTGGAGGCAGCCACATATAATACTAAGGCAGCCATTTGGTTCTATTAGAGATTACTTGAGCACCTGTACGAAACTGCTCAGGGCAACCAGATACACATGAAGATATACTATTGGAGCAGACAGCATTTTAGATTTGGGGCTGCCTCCAGCTTCTTAACTCAACTGAACTTAGCCGATTGGAACTCTATACAGTTGAGTGAGACTGAATCTCGCAACAACAGCTTCAAGTCACGACCACCAGCTGAACCAAGACTGCACCAAGTCATCATCAGTGAGTTCAGTAGCAGTTGCCAAGGGTCCAAGAGATATCGAAGGGCAAGGAACACGATTCAATGGTTCGAGTTTCTCACAGTTTGGGTACCAACTTGCTGTTGTAGCTGCTGTAGTTCGATTCAGTCAAGGGAAAAAGCACCAGAAGTTATTACCAAGCCTTACCGTCAGTTTATCAGTGGGTTCAGTGGTTCGATGGTTAGTTCACAAAGGAATTGAGAGGGTTCGTCACATTGGGCTAAAGAGAAGAACAGGGGAGAAGAAGAAGATTTCTGCTGTTGTATCTCAAGGTGTTGGATGTTTAAATTGAATGAATGTATTAGACCTTTGGGTGTTTCAGAACAATGGGTTTGTGTTTATTTGCAGGGAAGATTTTACTGAGACTAGAGGAACAAACAGAACTCCACTGTAGTACAGCAGCATTACGCACACAAAGTGTTTGGGTTAATGCCTGAATAACCCGTTCTGCAGCAGCTCATGTTATTTGACTGAACCATCTTTGCCGGGAGTAGCCATGGACTTTGGTGGATGTTTGTGAAGGGTCAGGTCAAGAATTGGAAACCAAGTGAGCAACAGGGAAAGAAAAAGACAAGTGTGTGCCGGTTTGAGTTCAGTTGAGAGGTTGAGCTGCTGCCAGTTTGAGTTACTTGTGCTGATCTAGGTTTGCCAGCGGCTAGGCCATGTTCTGGTAGGATTCTGGTGGGTTTATGGTGAGTATTTGAGAGGCAATTGAAGACAGCGGTTTGTGTTGAATTTAGACTGCAGTTTATTACCGAGAAATCAGCTGAAAAAGGGAGTCATTGCCGTTAATTTTGTTGATGGATGGTGGCAGATTAAAGAGCTATTTTTAGAGGTTAAGTTGGAGAAGGAAACTAGGAATTCCAGGGATTTAAGGCGGCAAGAAACAGAGCTATAAAAAGAAGAAGAATTAGGGCGCACATCACATCACATACCATCTCGACCTCCACAGCTCTCACCTCCACAGAGAGGAGCTTTGCTCCTCTCCAGCTACCACCTGCACCTTCCCCTTGCATCCATTACCACCATCTGCATACCATCATCATCTTACATCCACCAGTTGCATCTCCATCTCATACAGCGCAGCAGTAACAATCCAGCAGCACCAACACTTGCAGGAGCTCTCCATCTCAAGCTTACTTCATCACCATCTGTCCACCACCAGCAGTTCCATCACCACCACGTCGCCACCATCAGCTCACGCAGTCCACCACCACAAAGAGCTTGAGGATTTGTTTGCTGTCCATATACCACCAGCAACCATTGGGCTTTATATTCTGAGTTTTCTCACCTTTGAACTCCTTTAATTCTTTTGATTTATTGCCGAGAAATATGAACTCCATGCGTAGCTAAATTCTTGTTTGGTTTGGGATGATTTTGAAACTATTTTGATTTGAGTCTTTATGCGAGTAACTCTTTCTTTTAATTATTGTGTTATTGTTTATCTTCTACCGTGCTTATGACCATGATTTGTTTGCTAGTCGTTTAAGTGATCAATTATACGACTTGTTTGCGATGATAATGCTAGATTTTAGAACCTCAATCCGTAATTGTTGAGGTGATTCAATCACAAGTAGCGAAACATTAACGTTGCAGAGGGATTCCGTGGACAATAGTGTGTAGATGATAACCCTAAGTTAACATGTCGAACTTGTGAACATGTGGTTAGGATCAACCCGACTCATAGAGCATATCGGTTAATTACGTTACACTTTGAGAACTTATTCAAAGTGGCCTAATTGGCTAGGATTTTGTAGAGAACTTATTCTGCGAAGTTATTTTGAAGTCTAATGGACTAGTTGAACTTGTAACTTGTCTAGGGTTGTTAATAAACATATTTCGAAGAAGATTGCGCTCGTATGATTAATTTGATTCATATTCAATAGTGGAAATTGATTCCTCAACCATCCTCATCTCATTGATTGCATAAACACCAACTTTGCATACATTCATTCAGAAAATTAGATTCACAACTTAGCTCACTCCCTCAGGAACGAACCTGCTCATCCATACTATTGTTTAGTTTAGAGAAGTAAGGAATATATTTTTGTTGAATTCGACACTCATCAGTACTTTGCATCTAAGCTATATAATCCAACGATGCATTTGGACCCACTACCATACGACCACGAGGACCTCTCTTTTGAGGCGTCGAGGGGATGATAAATGGGATTAACATCTACTTTTAAGGTGGATGGAACCCCGAGGCATCTAACTTGCTTACATTCACGGGAAGGGTAAGCAGGTTACGCAACCAAGGGACCTCCTCTAAAAAATCAAAACACAGCCTCGAGGAGGGGCTACCGAGAACAGATGGGTCGAATTCTAGGCCGCGATAGGAAAATAGTATCATGTCTAAGCTCCAGCCTTGACCGACACTCCCCCATTGTGCTACTTTATTATCGAGGCAAAGCATAGCAGCTACCCATCATAAGTTCCCTACTTTACTTGGGATAAATGGATTATCAAAACACCACCATGTTCTCTCGGAAGATGCCAAGTATCCTCGATATCCACCCAATATACTGAGGCAAAACGGGTACCTATGGCCTCGATAGCCAGTGTTTGCTTTAAAACAGGAAAGTAGCTCAAACCTTTGGGAAGGGTGATCCGTAAGCCCCCACTAGCTTGGTTTACTATCTCCCACATCGAAGTAAGCCCCGGAGTTGCGCCTCGAGTAACCTTAGGAGCCTAGAATATTGCAAGGTAAACTTCGTGCTTGATCACAAAGTTGCTAAGCAGGAAACACAATGCAAAAGAGAAAAACTTTATAAAACAAAAACTTTCTTTTTATATATACATATTCAAAATAATAAGCAGGCACAAATAGGGATGATAAACGACATAGAAAATTTATTCAGGAAACAAACCAAAGGCAAAAAGACTCGCCGCTAGGTCTCAGAAGAAAATCCGCCAGACACAGCATCATGGCGAGGGGTAGGGACAATTTTCAACGAATCCCAAAGCTCCTCTTCAATTTCCAGGTCCTTTTTCGTAAGTTTGAAAGACGGAAGGGTCTCCTTTCAAAGGGGTGTCTTCCCTCATAGGCTCAGCATCCTCTTCACCCTCTTCGTCACTATATCATGCCGAGGACTCTCGAAACAAATAGTTATTCTCCTTATCAAAAAAAAAAAAAAACATCCGTACCACCACCAGTATTTTCTTTACCGGATTCTCCAAGATTTGCCGATTTGACTTCCTGCACAACATCCTCGGCTCCACCCCTAGTTTCTGCTTCAGCATCACTCCCGGGATAATCCTTCGAATAATCTTCGGGATGACCTCCAGAACCCCCTGAATCGCCACCATCAGAATCATCATCATCATCGTCTTCACCAGTATCCCGGTCTTCGGACACACCCCTTGGCACCCCTTTTCTTCGTAATTCTTCCCTAGCCAGCCTTACAAAAACCTCTTGAGGAAGCAAATCTGCGTCATCTGGGAGTTCCACGTCAGAGTCGTCCGCGCCAAAGACTCCATAACTGGGAGGCTCAACACCAATATCCCTAAAAAGAGATCGACCATGTTTTCGGCAGGCTTTACTTGTATCCAGGGCAGTAGTCAGCGCTGATCGAGTGAGCAATTCTTTAGCAGCTTCTTCATGTTTAATCTGAGGACGCACGAAGGAGAAAGTGTTAACAATATTTCTCAAGATTTCTTGACACTTAAGACGAAAATCACGCTCAGAAGTTATATCCTTGGCATTTCTTTCTGCTCATATAAATGAATGATTTAGGAAAAACCTTTATATTAACTTAGAGACGGAGAAGAAAAGAAAGCTCTAAGCAATATGGAACGTCATAACTACGACACAAATACCGCAAGCGATAAAGTGGAGTTATCTTAAGACACACTGATCACAAGTGATCAAGTCATAACGTAAAGCTCAAGCTGAGAGTTATGTTTATGTCTTTTGTAGCACAAGTGTAAAAGATAATGGAATCGCGTTATTTAGATTCACAAACCTGTTGAATGATGAAGCCAGATGTCTTCGTTTGATCTTCAGTCTTTCTTCAACTCTTCAACCAGTGATTCTAAATCCTACCAAAATCTTCCACAACCTAAAGCTAACTCTCACATGACTTCACCTAAATGTGTGTTGTTTAGCGGTCGAGTTTTGATCACTAAAGTTGACAAGTAAGCTTGACATACCAACACTTAGTGAGGTTGACCGAGCCATGCTCTAACACAGGAGAATTCAGGAGAAGTCTGTGAACTAGTATGTACGCGTTCATACAGACCCGCTCATTCTCAGGAATGCTTTAAGCAACACATGTACGCGTTCATGTACGCGTTCAAGGTTGAGGTCATTTCAAGAGACAATTTAACATACTCTACCTATACATAATATCACGGATGTGACAAATGCAAAGGCGAAGAATCCTAGAATACCTTCGGATCATATAAACAACATCATAGACTATTGATATGATAGAAATGGCAAATACGAAACATGGAAAGGAAAACATTCCTAACCTTTAGCGAGGACGTTATGATTTATCAAGTAGTACGCTTCGGTCTTCGTCTCGATTCTATCCTAGTCCGAGGTTGTAGAGTAAACTTATCAAGGATTGTATTTTTGTCAACTAAACTTGACAACTGACTTGAGATAGCAATATCAGTGGGTTCAACCGAGCAATACTCTAACACCTACCATAAGTCTCCTAGCGAGGATACTTGGTATCTTCGATGCCTACCATAAGCCTCATATGCACCCTGAAAAGACGAGGGTACCGTGTACACCACCAATCTTTTATTTTAGTCCACCTATAAGTCAAACCTTGAACGATTATTGTAATCAAGAACTCAAGAACAAGATCTCTTTGGTCACTGATTGATTCACACAAAGGAGTCAATACAGGATCCGAAAGACTATCTCAACAACCAAGTACGATACTTTAATTATAAATGACTAATAATGCGGAAATAAAGAAAAGTACACACAAGAATTTTGTTAACGAGGAAACTACAAACTCGTAGAAAAACCCCGGGACCTAGTCCAGTTTGAATACTCTTAAAAATTAAGCCGCCAACACACCTACTCTCAGACTTTGGACTAGCTGGTGCAACACTATGACCCTAATACGACTATTAGTCACAAAGATTTTCCCTTTTATTCCTACGCCTCCAACCACATCAAGGTGGTCACGCACATGTACTCCCTTATGCAAACAGACGTCATTCACTGTCTTACGCAAGAGTAGCCCGTCGCGAGGACTATCGCTACCCAACCTCCAATCGGACGATTACAACCTTATGGACAACAACCAAATAGCAGCAGGTCAAATTGCTAGATGATATCCTTGGTAACTAAAAGATATTTCACCGAAGTTGTTTTACATCAAGAGTGAGGATATTTAAGTTTACTTTTGGTAATAAACTCCTCGAGATATCGATCAAGGTTTCAAAACCAAAACTTCCGAAAGAGCAACCTTGTCGTCCCAGTTGGAATCAAGCAGATAGCTGTGGCAAGTACGATATGATATGACCTTGAAGAACAATGTACCTGCAAAGAACAAATCTAATAACATCAATCTTGATTCCACTCAATATTTATATTTTAGGCACACAAACTGAAAGCGGCTTGCTGACAAACCCAGGTTAATAGATAAATAATGTTCTAATCACAACGATCTTGAGTGGCCTTATTGCATAAGAGAAGGATAATAAAATAAACAAGATCGTAAGGTTTGATAGATGTGATAGAACATAAGACAAGTACAATACAAAGAAGACTAGTAAACATAAACTAGTTTCCCGTAAGAGGTACTGAAAAAGTAGGGGTACCGAAATACAACCAACTTTTCGTTTGGGCTCGTGAGACTTATGGTCAGATCTGGACGATCTCAAATATCAATATCCAGATCCGTTAACCTGAGTTTGGATCTTAAAGGATCAGTCCGATAAGACAAGGTCTTGGTAAATCCAATGGATGGATTGGGGGACAACGATCAGGTTATTTAATAACGTACTTATTGTGTTTGTTTTAATTATATAATCAGAGAATATAATGCGGAAAGTAAAGCACACAAGACACCAGAGATTTTTTTAACGAGGAAACTACAACCTGTAGAAAAACCTCGGGACCTCGTCCAGATTGAACACCGCACAGTACAAACTGTCTACAAACACTAGCCTACTATAAGACTTCGGTCTGGGATGTAGCAGAGACCAACTCAAGCCTTCCAAGCGAATTGGCTACTGTCGCACTCCTTACGTCTCTAGATCCCCCATAGATCGTCACGCACTTGATTCCCCTAGCTGATGTCCTTTACAGGCCTAGGAGTTGCTTTCACCGCTGTTAAAGGCTTGTGTCAATAATTCCGGCTTTGCAACCTCAATTATCAACTATATGTTTGAACTGTCCTCTATCAGTTTGACATACACAAAGTGACTTCCTTCGGATTTCTTCAGGTCATACGGAAATCTACTTACAAGCGGGGGCTGACAAGTAAACCAAGTAAATATGCCCAACTTGTCTCTACCTCAGTTGTACACGAAGAATCACTTAAAAAACTTATACAACTGGAGCTAACTAGGTCTTACAACACGGAGTCCAGCCGTGCGTTGCTTCCTTTCAACCTTATGTGTAACGTATCAGTTCTTGAATGGCCTTATATCAGAAGAGAAGGACCATAGAATAGACAAGAACTAATCAGGTTACCAAGGTTACAGGTTACTCCGATATCAACCACTAAGGTCTCAATATCCTACTTGTGCTTCCCAACTCTTAAGAGAAGTCTTTATAGTCGTAGGTAAATCCCAAGAGGGACTGCTACCTAATAGAGGATGACTATACCACAACAAGCATTCACCGAAGTGAAAAGAGTTATACGATCAATTCCACAGAGGATCTTCACGTATGCTTGATGCTTGCGGTTTTCGTCCTTAGACACCTTTATCTATAACACTCAACAAGATAGGTTGCTTTGGAAGAAAGCAACTAGTTACTTGTTCCAGAAGTTTAGGAAACCCTAACTTGCAAACCAAGAAACCTAGATTTATCTCAATTGGAAATTTTTATCATCTATCTGCCAAGTGTTTTATTAGCTCATAAACACTTCAAGATAGATCCAACAGACCAGAGATAATCTTTATCTTATTGACACATTGAGAACCGTTAGATGGACCACATAATATATTTTCGTGATAACCAAGTCCAACTAAGAGATAAGGAGTCAGAGTTTAACCCGAGTGAAAATCCCAGAGAATATTCATTTGGGACAGTTCGCAAACCGTCCATCTGAATCACAGCTAAAAGCATCGAATCTGAGGTTCACGTAAGGTACGCGTACAAATTGATACTTTGGAACTCAGGAGTTTTTCTTAAGTCATTGTTCACGAACGGTTCGGGAACCGTCGTCATTCAGATTAGGGTTTAACTTGGATCCGCTGGAAGTTCTGGGCTGAACCAGTACTTAGACGTGTTAGATGCCCTCAGCTATAATCCACTGGACTCTTGCTCAAGAGTACTCCTTTAGATTCACCCATATCCAACAAGTGATTTGCAAGCAAACCATTGCAATGGAAAAATGGTATCGAATCTATCTCATGCATTCTTGTAAACTTAATATTCGTGGGAACAAATACCAACATAACACATGGTCATGTAGACAAGAACACGATCTCAATCGCTATTAATATCACTATTAAAATAGCCGACTATTTCGAAAGATAGAGAAAGTAGAATATAAGAATTTCCATAAAAGTCATAACTCCTACTAACCTTTTGTCGATGAAGAATAATTGATGTCTTCTTTGTCTTCACAGTCTTCGTCTTCAAGGTCTCTACTACTTTGTCTATATCCCAATTCTGAAATCTAAACTCTAGTAGGCTAAATCAAGAATTGAGTTTTGACACCTAAAACTGACAACTAGCTTGACATACCAACGCTAGTGGGTTTGACCGGACAATGCCCTAACAGATACTTCTAGGCTTCTCGATCCCCAAAAAATACTTTCTCGCAATTCTAGACCGAGAGCAAAAGCTCAAAGGTAGCTAAAAAGAAAAGCGATAAACACAAGCTTATAGTTCCAAAGAAAAGCTTGGTAGAGGGACAAAGCTTTTAGGAGAGATACCACTCCTATTTATATTGACTAAGGCTTAGCTTTGGAATCAGGCTAACTTAATTTCAGAAATCCAGTAAAGCGCATTTCCATATATGTTCCGAAATACCTCACTTAGACTCATATCATTTAATGAGATCTAATACTCCAGCATTTTACATTAGAGAAAAATATATTTCATAAATGAAAAATATATTTCAATAAATGTTTGGCCTAGAGCAATCAAAGTAAATAATACTCATAAGGCACATTTGGATATTTCATTTAATTCGAAATATGGTGCTTACTAAATATGTTCCCTGGGAAAGAGCTCAATTCGAAAACGTGTCCTTTTGTTTCCAAAATCTCCTTAAGGTATTATTACTTCCAAATGTCGTCATCATCTTTGATAATGTCGACATCACTTTCTAGGCTTTGCTGGACGGGCCAGAACGAACCTAGGTGGAAGTGGGATATGGTCCAACGTGGCTCAACGTTCCGCATAAACGTATCATGGCAGACGAAGACAAGTCTTGTGTGTTAATCTTAAGTGAACACGTAGGTTCAATGGACATTCCGAATCACACAAAAAAATATACCGATAAAGTACAGTACATGATTCATCGAGTAATAACAAAATGTTGAATCTCCTGAATTCTCGATTCCAATATAGATGATCACGTTAATGGTATCCAAGAATTCAAATCAAAACGTCAAATGATAAATCAAATGAATATTTGATCGAGTAGTATAACCATACGAAGATCTAATCACGTACAGTATTGATCAGAAAACATGTGTCTACTAACTAAAGCGACGAACCATATTTCTGACTATGACTCAAACCAACTTAGTTGTACATTGAAGATGAACGAACTCAAACTTCAAACCGAGAAATCAAACTCATTAATTCGTTAAAGCACAAATCAAAATGGTAGAGTTTGAACTTCGAAAAGACGCATTATGAGATAACCATTTTTTAGGTTTCGAAATCTACATACTGTTTGGCAGAAACCAAATTAAGGTTTCGAATCCTACAGTTCATATATGACCAGAACCGAATTAAGGTTCCCAAATCAAGTTTCCACATAGTGAAACCAAAGATAGGTTTCGAACTTTAGATTTTGTTTTAACAAAACCTTGGTTAAGGTTTCAAAACAAGAAACCCATATTAGTCTCGTCACAAATGTTTGGTATCGAACCTGAGAGTCCATGTGGTCAATGTTAGGGCATTGTCCGGTCAAACCCACTAGCGTTGGTATGTCAAGCTGGTTGTCAGTTTTAGGTGTCAATACACAATTCTTGATTTAGCCTACTAGAGTTTAGATTTCGTAATTGGGATATGGACTAAGTAGTAGAGACCTTGAAGACGAAGACTGTGAAGACAAAGAAGACATCAATTATTCTTCATCGACAAAAGGTTAGTAGGAGTTATGACTTTATGGAAATTCTTCTATTCTACTTACTCTATCTTTCGAAATAGTCGGCTACTTTAGCAGTGATACTAATAGCGATTGAGATCGTGTTCTTGTCTACATGACTATGAGTTATGTTGGTATTTGTTCCCACAAATACTAAGTTTACAAGAATGCATGAGATAGATTCGATAACATTTGTCCATTGCAATGGTTTGCTTGCAAATCACTTGTTGGATATGGGTGAATCTAAAGGAGTACTCTTGAGCAAGATTCCAGTGAATTATAGCTGAGGGCGTATAACACGTCTAAGTACTGGTCCAACCCAGAACTTCCAGCGGATCCAAGTTAAACCCTAATCTGAATGACGACGGTTCCCGAACCGTTCGTGAACAGTGACTTAGGAAAAACTCATGAGTTACAAAGTATCAATTTGTACGCGTATCTTACGTGAACCTCAGATTCGATGTTTTTGGCTGTGATTCAGATGGACGGTTTGCGAACCTCCCAAGGTGAATATTCTCTGGGATTTTCACACGGGTTAAACTCTGACTCCTTTATCTCTTAGTTGGACTTGGTTATCACGAAATATCTTCTGTGATCCATCTAACGGTTCTCAATGTGTCAATAAGATAAAGATTATCTCTTGTATGTTGGATATCTATCTTGAAGTGTTTATAAGCTAATAAAACACTTGGCAGATAAATGTTAAAAGATTTCCAATTGAGATAAATCTCTGTTTACTTGGTTTGCAATATGGGTTTCCTAGACTTGTGGGTCAAGAAACTAGTTGCTTTATTCCTAAGCAACCTATCTTATTGAGTGCTATAAATAGAGGTGTCTAAGGACGAAAACCGCAAGCATCAAGCATACGTGAAGATTCTCTGTGGAATTGATCGTAAACTCTTTTCACTTCGGTGAATGCTTGTTGTGGTATAGTCATCCTATATTAGGTAGCAGTTCCTCTTGGGAATTACCTAACGACTATAAAGACTTCTCTTGAGAGTTGGGAAGCACAGGTAGGAGATTGAGATCTTAGTGGTTGAAATCAGAGTAACCTGTAACCTTGGTAACCTGATCACGTTATTGTCTATTCTACGGTCCTTCTCTTCTGAAATAAGGCCATTCAAGAACTGATACGTTACGTACGAGGTTTGAAAGGAAGCAACGCACGGCTGCACTCCGTGTTGTAAGACCTAGTTAGCTCCAGTTGTATAAGTTTCTTAAGTGATTATTCGTTTACAACTGAGGTAGAGACAAGTTGGGCATAGTTTACTCGGTTTACTTGTCAGCCCCCGGTTGTAAGTAGATTTCCGTATGACCCGGAGAAATCCGAAGGAAGTCACTTTGTGTATGTCAAACTGATAGAGGACAGTTCAAACATACAGTTGATAATTCAGGTTGGAAAGCCGAAATTGTTGACACAAGCCTTTAACAATGGTTAAAGCAACTCCTAGGCCTGTAAAGGACGTCAGCTAGGGGAATCAAGTGCGTGACGATATGTGGGGGATCTAGAGACGTAAGGAGTGCGACAGTAGCCAATTCGCTTGGAGGGCTTGAGTTGGTCTCTGCTACATCCCAGACCGAAGTCTTATAGTAGGCTAGTGTTTGTAGACAGACGAGGTCCCGAGGTTTTTCTACAGATCGTAGTTTCCTCGTTAAAAAAATCTCTGGTGTCTTGTGTGCTTTACTTTCCGCATTATATTCTCTGATTATATAATTAAAGCAAACATAAGAAGTACGTTATTAATAAACCTGATCGTTGTCCCCAATCCATCCATTGGATTTACCAAGACCCTGTCTTGTGTCAGACTAATCCTTTGAGATCCAAACTCGGGTTAACGGATCTGGATATTGATTTTTGAGATCGTCCAGATCTGACCATAAGTCTCACGAGCCCAAACGAAAAGTTGTTGTATTTCGGTACGCCTGCTTTTTCAGTCAAGAGACGTTTCAGCATCACACCTTTTTGTCCTTGACGCTGTACGAGTAGAAAATATGCATAGGTACATAAGGTATCATATCCATCAGATCTACTCATACATACAGTTACTTTAAACAAGATTCAATGGTGCGAGGACCATAAGAACAATACCGAAGATATAAGAATAACAGTAATCAAAGGCTATATGTATAAAGATTTGTATGAATTTCAATGTTGTAACTATATGGATTATAACCCTAAGGAGCCAGAGGCGATACAGACCTAATCCCACTCTTGCCGCTTAGGTTCTACGCAAAAGAATCCAACCCTTACAATGTTTTCCAAGCTCGCCTTATATAGGCCGAGCTTGGGTGGTTTACAGCTAATAAGACAAAAGACTCAATCGTGGTGGTGTCAGTCCTTGTCGAGTAAGGCGGTTTATTCGGTGGTGCTCCGAAGTTGACTTTTGGCTTCGGTCCTTCGGAGCGGTCCGAATCCTTTTCTTCCAAGCCTTCACTTTCTCTTTTGTTTAGTCCTAGGCTTCACTGCCGATCCTCTTGGAGTGGTTAGGCTTCTTAGATGCGAGACACGTGTCCCGAGGGGTTTTACCCTCCACAGTTTGCCTCTTTCCTTTCCTTGTATCGAAGATGCGAGGAGAGGAAATTTTTCTTTTTGCCACCTCCTTGCCAAGTATCCCCACTACTTGCCAGGTGTGGGTTTTTCGACACGTTCTCCTAAGCTCGTGGCTTTTTACCTTCTGACTGGTAGCGCCAGTTTCTCTCACTATTTAAGTTTCGGTTCTCCCTCTAAAAAATTCTTTAGCCCTTTCGTATTCACCTTTCTTGGCGCCGGCGTTCTTCTTCCGTGGAACCTCTTCGATTTGCATCTTCATATCAGGTGAACTATCCGTTCTTTTCTCCTTGACCCATTGTTTTAATCTTCCTTTTCTTCCATAAAGTTGATTTCTTTGGGATATTCCCTTCTTCCCTCTTTCTATTTTCAAGTTGCCTCTGCTACTTCCGTCCGCCAGCGATATTGCCTTTTCTTATTTGTGTCTTCTTTTCCTATGTCTTTTTCTATGGTTGAGGCCCTTTCTTTAAGAATAAATGGTGTGGATCCTGATGGAAGGGGCTTTCAGATTGAGTCATCGATTCTCCCGGATTGACTCCAGAACTGGTCGAAGAGTACCAATGCAGCGAGGACACATTTTTGGTGACGTTTCATCAAATGTCTGCAGGGTTGCTTCTTCCCCTTTACGAGTCTTCGAATCCTTTGTTCCTTGAAATCCTTTGTTCTCTTCCTAAGCCCCGAGGAGTGATGCAGCTCACTTGCAGCTCTATTTACCTTATCAATCAGTGGGTTCTTAATTCTGAGAATAATTCCCCTGCCGGATCCACAGCGAAGTTCTACTTTACTGCCAAGAATTTCTTTAAACACTATGAACCCTTTTTAACCCTGGACAACGAGTTAGCTCCTTGGGGGGTTAGCTTTCGAACTGTGGAAGGCAGCGAGAATATCCTCCCCGAATCCTTGAAATATTCAATGGACGAAGACTGGTATTCGGAGCCTATACTCCTCAAAGGTCCCATACTCCGAGGCTGGAAGGACTCTGGTCGGTTCTTCGTTCGGACCGAGTTTGATGCAGGTCATGAGTTTCAGACTCATCACTTGTTCTCCATTCATTTTTCTGATGAGGATAAAGGGTTACCTCGCTCATTTTTGGGAAAAGGCAAGGGCGTTATCGGGGAGCCCTCGGGCAGCCTAAAGCGTCCTCGGTCTGATGAGGAGACTATGCAGCAGGTAACAAATACTTTCTTTTCGTTCTTCTCTGAAGTATTCATACTTGCCTCTGTTTGTTTCCTGAGGAAGACGGATCCTTATCTGCAGGGACAGCCTTTAGGTGCCCTAAATCTTAGTCGTGGTCTGATGAACTTTGACTATGGGGGGAATTCCGGAGTTTGGCGGCCGCTGAAAAAATCTGTTTTGCAAACAATTCTTAAAGGAGTTCAGACTGGATGTCGCCGAGATGCAACAAAACCTTCGAAGGAGACTACGAGTGCTGGTAAGGAAATATCAGCATCGAAGGCAACTGAAATGGTTATCAAAGAGGTGGGTACCGCGAGCCCTCGGATTACCTTGTCTACTACCACCATTGGTGCCTCTGCCTCGGCTATAATAGTTCCTACAGCTGCGAAGGCTAGTGCCTTTTTGGATGTTGTTCTTTCAAATTCTTCGACGCCGAGAGCTGCCCTTGGTGCCTCTGCCTCAGCGATGGTAATTTCCACGAATGCTACTGGTGAGCCTTCTACTCTTGCATCAGAGAAAATTGTTACTCCAGTGGACCTCCTTGTTCCTCAAGAGGATGGTTCGTATGTTACGATGGATGCTTCTAAAGAACTCGTTGCCAGCTTTCCACAAAGTTCGAGGTTTCCGCCTGCTCCGAGTTACGCTAGTAGATATAGGCAATCATATACTGCCGAGAGGTTTAAAGAGGTCTTGTTTGAGAATCATAACCCTAGTGAGTTTACTGTCGAGGTTTCAACTCGGTTTGAAGCCCATGCCTTGAATCCCGTAGAGCAGCCTTTAGATCCGGATTTCTGCAAGAAGCTGGGTAATCTCTTCGGGGGTGACTGTCCCAGAGCCAAATATAATCTTCGTCATCCCCCCTTATCCTATGAAGAGAGTTTGTCGATTCTACAGGCGGTGAGTTTTGCCTTTATTGTCCATGTGTCAATGCCACCAAAGCGTTTTGGTAATCTGTTTACTTAGTCTCTGCTGCTTTTTGCTAGGGCGACTACCATGCCTCTGGTCTCTTGGCTCATAACTTTGATCAAGCTGGCGAAGCCGAGTATCATGAGCGAGAGTTTCATCGGATGCAAGAGAAACTGGCTCAGGAGAAAGTTCGCAGTGCTATTGCGAAAAAACAATCGATATGTAAGCCCCTTTATTTATTTTTTTGTTTTAGGTACATCTGTTTTTTGCAGCGTTGCTAAGAACAGATTTGCTGCTTGCTTTTGAAAAGGCGAGCTGGAAGAGCTCGAGAGAAAACTTCAAGAGGCCAGACTGGCTATTGATCGACTTCGAGAGGGTCGACAATCGTCTCAGATTGCCTCAAGTAACGAGGGCTATCGAAGTGATAGTGATAGGTTGTTGGAAGAAAGGGACAGAGCTTTAGAAGATGTGAATTATTACAGAGCGAGAAGAAAAGAGGCCGAAAGTCTTTTCGTAGAAGAGAGAAAAAGAGGGGATCAAGCCGAGCGCCTTCTCGAGGAGATTAGGAATAAAAACACGTCGATGTCCCGAGAGAATCATTTTTTCCAACTAGATGTGACTCGACTGACACAAGAGCGAGACGCAGCTCGCTCAGAGAGGTCGGTCAATGCCTCTGGTAGGGTTCTGATTGAAAGGTTAGAGGGGAACATCAGAAGTTTGAAGGTTCAGGTGTCTACACTGAAGAATGCCAATAATGACTTAGTTACTAAAAATGATCTTCTGGAAAGGAGTTGTAATGATATATGCCGGGAGCTTGCTTTGGCGAATACGTCGAAGGAGCATTCTGCTCGTCTTATTGATGAGTATCGGATAGAATTAGCTAGAAGCGGAGTCATTTCTTCCGAAGATGTTAGGAAGAATGCCTCGGTGCCTCGTTTCACTAATCAGCACGAGGTTTCTGAGTATATGGTTTTCAAAGAGAGTAGGGAGCTAAACCTACTTTTCCTGTTTTCCTGCTCCTTTCACACCCCTGAGCAAGTTTTGTCATCCTATCATTCTCATGTTTTGTTTTGTGTTTTAGGCATCGAAGCCAATTTGAAGAAGCAGGTTGCTGATGCCAAGGCGGCAAGGGACGATGCCTCAAGTCAGCTGGTGACTGAATCCGAACGAAAGTTGGAGGCTGAAAGTAAGGTTAAGCAACTGACCCAAGAGTTATCCGAAGAACGCCGGCGTCGTTCTGCTGATTCGGTTAAGTTTTCTCAAGAACTTGAGCTTGAGCGCAAGCGTCGCTCTGAAGAAGCGACAAATCATACTGAACTGTTATCCAAGGAACGGGAGCTTCGCCTTGAATGTCAGGCGAACGTGAGGGGCATGGTGACTGGTTTTGCCCTTGTACACCATGAGTTAAGACATGGTCAAGCTGTAGAAGAACTTCTTTCCCGATCCGCTTTAACTACTGCTTTTGCTACTAGCATGGCCTGCCGAAAGCACGGTCGCTCCCTTTTCAGAACCATTGGTATCGAACCTCCTACCTATGGCCCTATTGGTGCACGCGACTCGGATGTTGTATCCCCTATCGATAAGTAATTACTCCCGCAGGAGGTATATGTAGCCTTAGCTAGGAATGAGCTTCAGAAGAGGGGCTTACTGGAAAAGTTTTTGAATGAGCCTGGTGATGATGAAGACGATGATGATGATGCCGATGATGATTCTAAAGGTGGTACGTAATTCGAGGAATCCTGGTGATGCTGCCGAAGGCACCCATGATGGCCCAGGCGAATCCGATCATGGTCCCGAGGAGGGTTCTAAAGATGGTGATGATTGTTCGAAGGATAGCTCCAAGCATAATACAGAGGGAAAGGCTGTTGGTATGGTGGGTAACACTTCCCGAAGTCATGACGATTCCATTAAGGGGCGTGCTGTCCGAACTCCAGGTACTGCCTTTGGTAAATAGAGCCATTACTTGTTTCAAGAACCAGCTTTGGCATATAGTGAAGGGGAAAGCGAGGAAGAAACTGATGAAGAGATTGATTCGCGTGATTGCCACGTCCCAGGTGCTATATTTGATAAAGGGAGTCATTATTTATTTCAAGAGCCTTCTCGTGAATATAGTGACGAAGAAAGTGAAGAGGAAATCGCCACTGCTGTGGAAATTGCTCCTTCGGGGTCTGATCATTCTCAGCTTCGGACCCAAGATGATAGCGTTCGAACTGATAAGGGTCTTGCGAGGGAAATGGGAGTTCTCGGTGACGTTTCTCTTTGTGTCTAATCGAAGGCTTTTAGCTTAGTAATGTTAGTTTTTCTTTTTTGGCTGCGTCCGAGACATTTCTTTATATACGCATTTTTTGTTGCCGCACTCCATGCCCTGCATTTATATATATAAAGAATTTATTTTGCTTATTATTTTTTTTTTATTGTTATGTCCCTCCTCAGAGCTGTTTTTTGTTTGGAGGAGGTCCCTTGGCTGTGTAATTCACTTGTAAATGCAAGCTAATCAACTGCCTCGGGGTTCCATCTTCCTCTATAGGAAGATGTTAGTCCCATTTATCGTCCCCTCGGCGCCCGAGAACGCGAGGTCCTCGTGGCCGTTCAGTAGTGGGTACGAATGCATCATCGGCTGATGAAGCCTTGATTCAAGGTGCCCACCGCTAACGGGGTGTCTTGTGGGTAGAGGACCGTGCCATATAACTCGTAGGGCCCTTACGATTTATATGGTCATCGGCTATGTGCCTGCTATTCGAGGTCTTTATGTTTTTTGGCGATTTTTGCCTTTGGCGTTACAGCTTTTTTATTGTTTGGCGATTTTTGCCTTTGGCGTTACAGCCTGTTTATTGTTTGGCGTTACAGCCTGTTTATTGTTTGGCGTTTTTTGCCTTTGGCGTTACAGCCTTTGCGATTGTGCCTAGCCAGGCGGGATTTGGAGTTTGATTCCGAAGGTAGTTGCATCAATGAGTGCGATTTTCATTTATTAAATCTTTCTTCGAGTACTGCTTACAAAAGAAGTTGCTTTCTCAGACTAAGTGTTTCATGTGCTTCCCCTCCACTGGGGTTTTTAACCTCTGGCCTTCGAGGTTGATCAAGCTATAAGTGTCGTTCCCAAGCTGCCTCTCTATGACGAATGGTCCTGCCCAGAAGGGTTCTTGCTGGATGTTTTTGCCTTCGCTAGACTCACCCAGTTGCTCATTCGGAGTCTGGAGGCTGTCTGCTGCTACGAGGAACTGTTCTCGGTTCTCGGGAAATTGGTTCTCTTCGTTGTTGTCTTGTTTTACACTTGCCATTCCTGCTTCTGTCTCAGCTATGAATTTTTCTATGTTTTCGTCCATTATCCTTGGGTGTTTAGCTTGCCCCGAGCATTCCTTGCTACCTTCCTTTGCCTGAATGTCTATTTCATGGCAGGCGCGAGCCTCGGTAGGGTCACCAGGAATCTCCGCAATCCCTCGTGGAGTTGGGAACCTGATTCTTTGGTGCAAGGTGGATGCTACGCCCATAATGCTGTGTAACCATGGTCTTCCCATGATAGCATTATATGGTGAGTTTATGTCCACCACACAAAATAAGGTTGGCTGCTTTTGGCTACCAGCATGAATTGTGATCATTAGCTCTCCCCGAGGTGTTGATGGTTTTCCGTTGAAACCAAATATGTTGTACGTTGAGGGTACCAACGCGGCTTTCTTTCCCTTCATCTTGTCGTATGTTTGCCCAAAGAGTATATCCACAGAACTCCCAGGGTCCACCAGTATTTTAGGCATAGATATCTTTCCCATTTGAAGGGTGATGACCAAAGGATCATTATGCGTTCTTCCCTCGTTGGGGATGTCTGCTGCCGAAAAGAACACGGGCTGCTTCTGCCACTCTTCTAGACGATTCTTTGTGATCACACTGAGTATTTCTTCTCCCTCAAAATCCCTTTTATGGATGCGACCTGTTTGGATGCCTTCTAGACCCTTTGTGTGAACAATGGAATTGCAAGCTCCGAATCTTGGAATATCCCTGTCGATTGTAATCACATAAGCTTCGTGCTTTGGTTCCTCCTTAGGCTGTGGCTGATTTGGGGGTGGTTTAGGTAGCTCCAGAAGATGTTTAAATTGCTCCCTGGCTATGAAGAAATAAATTTGGTCCTGCGCTGTAACGCAGTCCTCGGTTGTGTGTCCGTAAAACTTATGAAACTGACAATATTCTCTTGAATTTTTCGTGTGTTTCGGTTGGTTTCCCCTGCTTCGGGGATATCTTATCTCGTTGGCTAATTCGGACTGCTCGATGATCCGAAGAGCATCTTCGATGGGTACACAAAGCTTTGGAAGTTTCCTGTCGTGAAAGGCAGGAAATCCTGGCTTAGCCGTCCCGAATTTTCTGTTTCCTTGTCCTTGCTGGCTGCTGCTTCCTTCGAACTTTCCCCGAGGGTTGTTTCCTCTGCTGTCATTGTACTTTCTGTTATCATGGTACTTGTCGTCACCGAATTTTCCTTCCCCAAGGTTGCTTGCTCCTTGATTTCCTCCAAGGTAATTCGCTCCTTTTGGTATTTTCGGAGATCTTGTAGCGTCTCGAGGTTCTTTGAGAAAAGTCTATCATATAAAGGGTGATCTTTATCCAGTGCGTTGAGGAATGCTCGCACTTTGTCCTTTTCCGTAGCTCCATTTCCCACTTCTACGCATTGTTCGGTCCATCTGCTCGTCAGACTTTTAGTTGACTCTCCCGGGCGTACTCGAATGCTGAATAGTTTCTCCACCCCAGGTTTGGAGGAGTTGTTGTATAGGAAGTGCAGTATAAAGACTTTTGACAGCTCCTCAAAGGATGAGATCGAGCTGGCTGCGAGGTTATCATACCAAGCAAGGGCTTCTCCTTTCAAGCTAGAGGGGAAATATTTACAAAGCACCTCATCTCTATTAGCGTAAGCCAAAAAGACTCGGAGATACATTTTGATATGCATGGTTGGGTCTCCTGAACCATCGAAAATTGATGTGAAGGTGGGCATCGTGCACTTTACTGGAATTGCCAATGAAAGGATTTCTGGGCTTAAGGGAGAGCGATTGACATCATTCATGGCTTGTGTGAGCTTTATCCTGTCACTTGATTGGATTCGGTTGTCAAAAAGTTCTGCTCGGAGTGCCTTGATTTGATCCAACATTACTTGTTGTAGGGCCCTAGCTTCGGCGTCCTTCTTCGTTGGGTTATCTTCGTTGTGTATCTGTATGTGTTCCTTCGCGTAGGCTCCCGGTTCGGTCCTTTTGCTTGATATTGTGATTCCTTGACCTTTGCTGGCGCCCTTGGTCTTGACGTATGTTTTGGACACGGAGTGTTCCTTCGGTTGAGATACATTGTTTGGGCGAGAGTGTCCTTTGCTGCCTCCTTTGTAGTTTGATGCCGATTTTTCTGTCACCTTTTTGTTTGCTTCGGCCAGCTGCTTCTTTAGCTTTTTTATTTTTCTGTTTTTCAAAATCAACTTTCTAAATCGTGCAGCTCTCGTAGTATTTTCTTCGGTAGGCTGTTGTTCGGGTATGTCATTGTCAGGGTCTGCCGCTTCGTCCTTTTCATCGTTTTCCCCATTTTCTTCTTCTATCTGTTGTTGGGGTGGTTCTTCACCCTCTGGGAATCCTTCTCCCTCGGGGCCTAAGTCCTCTACATACACTTCATTCTTGTTTATTGGTTCTCTGTGTTGGGCTGTGCTAGCCGCTACCTCGGGGGATAACCCTTTACTTGTCGAAAATCTGGTGTAATGCTGTCTTAATGATCCGGTCCCTTGCTTCGAGGATCCTACTCGCTGCTTCGGAGCCTGGTCCGATTTTGAAGCCATCCTGGTTGTGACCTATCAGAAAACAAAAAACCCGTGAGGTCCAAGGCGGCTAGCGCAGTGTACTATGTCGGCCATGTAAGTCTATACACTGCAACGGATTTATCAGGCGAATTTTAAAGCAAGTCGTATTTGCCCTTTTTAGATATATTCCTAGCTGCATGTTTTGTCTTTTAGCCAAAATCATCTTTCTTAATGGTTTCTTTTATTGAAATTTATTTCCAAATATAGTAGGAATTTTGAAAACCCTAAAATTAATTTACACACAAATATTATTCATAACCGTTTTTCTTAGGGCTAGACTCCATTGTTAAGCGTTCAAGACGAGAACCAACTACCCCTTTTAAAATCGGCTTCATCACATCAAGGTTTTGAAACTCTTAATGGATGATCTTACCATCTGATGTTGTGCTCAGAAAACTCATAAACATACTAAAGCCTTTAAGGTTCTTTAGACGCTTAAGGTACAGGAGCTTCTTTTTGAAAAATAAGCTTTTAAATATCTTTGACAAAAAACAAGAAAATATGCAAAGAATTTGAAAACCCTAAAAATCACAGGCAAACCCTAAGTTGTTTTAATCATCCCTGTTTCTAGCACCAAACTGTACGAGTAGAAAATCTGCATAGGTACATAATCAGATCTACTCATACATACAGTTACTTTAAACAAGATTCAATGGTGCGAGGACCATAAGAACAATACCAAAGATATAAGAATAACAGTAATCAAAGGCTATATGTATAAAGATTTGTATGTATTTTAATGTTGTAACTACATGGATTATAACCCTAAGGAGCCAGAGGAGATACAGACCTAATCCCACTCTTGCCGCTTAGGCTCTACCCAAAAGAATCCAACCCTTACAGTGTTTTCCAAGCTCGCCTTATATAGGCCGAGCTTGGGTGGTTTACAGCTAATAAGACAAAAGACTCAATCGTGGTGGTGTCAGTCCTTGTCGAGTAAGGCGGTTTATTCGGTGGTGCTCCGAAGTTGACTTTTGGCTTCGGTCCTTCAGAGCGGTCCGAATCCTTTTCTTCCAAGCCTTCACTTCCTCTTTGGTTTAGTCCGAGGCTTCGCTGTCGATCCTCTTGGAGTGGTTAGGCTTCTTAGATGCGAGACACATGTCCCGAAGGGGTTTTACCCTCCACAGACGCACAGGTTATATTTCCCGGTTCACATAAACCTTTAGGAAACCCCAGGGTCTTTTCGACCTTTTAGAACTCACATGGTCAAGACTTATTGGTCTCGATGCTCAAGTCACTGTTAGCCAGCAAACATCGTTTCGAACTCATGTTCTCTCATTGGTCACATTTTAAGTTTTGGACCGAATAGCTCATGGATGCGAAAACCAGATTATGGTTTCGAAATCAAAGTTTAGTTTACCAAAACCTACATTGGGGTGTCAAACTCTGAAAATCCATAAGATGAGATAATCAAGAATATGGTTTCGAAATCTGAAAGTATGATATGGCATACAAGATGTTCATATATCAAGAATCAAATAAATGATTCAGAACTTCAGTAATCAGAGCCAAACCATGACGTAGTATTCGAACTTAGAATAGTAGTATATCGAGTCTACACAACATAAGTGCGAGTCACGATCTCTCTTACATTTAGCTCATACAAGTATGTGTTAATCAATCCGACAGAGTCAGACTAGGTAAGTAGAGACATAATACTGTGATGGATTAAATCTCGCAATACCACCGAGACAACATCACAACTGCTATATCCAACTCGAAGGTTTTAGAAAAAACTTATATTACTTATAGATGGAGAAGAAAAGAAATCTCCAAGCAATATGGAACGTCATAACTTCAACAAAAATATCACAAGCGATAAAGCGGAGTTATATCTTAAGATACACTGATCACAAGTGATCAAGTCATAACGTAAAGCTTCAGCAATGAGTTATGTTTTTGTCTTTTGTAGCACAAGAGTAAAAGATAATGGAGTCGCGTTATTTAGATTCACTAACCTCTTGAATGATGAAGCTGGATGTCTTCGTTTGATCTTCAGTCTTCTTCAACTCTTCAAATAGTGATTCTAAATCCTACCAAAATCTTCCACAACCTAAAGTTAACTCAATACCTTACCTAATGTGTGTTGTTTAGCGGTCGAGTTTTGATCATAAAAGTTGACAACTAAGCTTGACATACCAACACTTAGTGAGGTTGACCGAGCCATGCTCTAACACACCCAGGCAAACCAGGTATCTGCAACTTCGATATCCAAAGCCGGCTTGAGGCGAGGCAAGTAGCGAAATGCCTATGGGAAGGGTGATCCATAACCCCCACTAGCTTAGTTAACTGTCTCTCACGTCGAAGTACGCCGTAGAGTTGCACTCTAAGTAACTTTGGGAGCCTAGAATATACAAAAGAAAGTACATAACCAGACTACTTCTTGTTCAGGAATATCGAAGAAACTGACAAATTTAAAGCAAAACACACTTTTAATTGCAGGAGGGATCGAAATAACAAAGATTGGCAAGTGAACCATAGAGGTACTCATCGAAGCATCAACAATAGTATGAACTAAGAATCATTCGATAGATCCAGCACAAAATAAGCTCGACAACATAAGTAAAACATAAAAACAATTCATTCCAAACGGATTCAAAATACAAAGGATGGAAACATAGAAACAAGCATTGCTGCAAGAAACATTCTGAATACAAGAGAAGAAAGAAAGACATCAATTGACCTGTAAAGAAAAAACAGAGGCATAAGAAGGAATGAAACATCTTCTACGCCTCTTGAGTGCTCTCGATGATTTCCTCAATGACAGAATTTTCGGCACTTGGGTCCTTCCCAACATCACGACCATTTTCACCACCAGTAGTTTCTTCTCGACCATATCCCAATTCACCCCCTTTTACATTCTCAGATCGATCGCCCACGTCCTGGTTCTCTCCCATTTCATTTGTTCATCCCCTCCAACATTCTTCTCACCCTCTGGTTCTTTCTCCCTTTCTTCTTCCTCAACATTCCCCTCATTTTTCCATCATCCTCTTCATCATATTCTCCATCATCCTCTTCATCATCCTCTTCATCATCTACTTCATCACCACTTTCATCTTCTTCATCACTTTCATCTTCTTCGCTGACCTTACCCCGAGCTCTTCGCTCTATAATCTCCTGAACCAAGGCTCGAACCCTTCTAAGAAGGAGCAACTTAACATCAGACTCTAGAACACAGTTAGGGTCGCCTTTGGCTCCAGGATACTTTATCAATCGCATCCCAAAGTCTCTAAACAGAGTGCGAGCATGCACACGACAAGCAAGACTCTTCCGCTGCATCACAGTATCGATGGTCTTCTGCAAAGCACTAACCTTCTCCTCTAGAAGTTTCACTTCCTCAACCTTCTCTTATGCAAAGCACTAACCTTCGACCTTGCTATTCAGCTCTTTGGTACGAGAATCTCGATCAAAAATGGCCTGATCGAGCTGCTTTCTGTTAGAGCATGACTCGGTCAACCTCACTAAGTGTTGGTATGTCAAGCTTAGTTATCAAATTTAGTGATCAAAACTCGACCGCTAAATAACACATATTAGGTAAAGTCATAAGTGAGTTAGCTTTAGGTTGTGGAAGATTTTGGTAGGATTTAGAATCACTACTTGAAGAGTTGAAGGAAGACTGAAGATCAAACGAAGACATCCAGCTTCATCGTTCAAGAGGTTAGTGAATCTAAATAACGCGAACATTATCTTTTACTTGTGCTACAAAAGACAAAAACATAACTCTCTACTTGAGCTTTACGTTATGACTTGATCACTTGTGATCAGTGTGTCTTAAGATATAACTCCACTTTATCACTTGCGATATTGTTGTTGAAGTTATAACGTTCCATATTGCTTAGAGCTTTTTTTTCTTCTCCGTATCTAAGTAATATAAGGTTTTTCCTAATATGTTCGAGTTGGATATAACAGTGTGATGTTGTCTCGGTAGTACTACGAGATTTAATCCATCATGGTATTGTGTCTATACTTACCTAGTCTAACTCTGTCGGATTGTAGATGGTGAAAAATGGAAGAGGGACAAAAATGTAAAACGACTCTCTATTACGCCTTTGCCTACTCAGGCACATCTCTGTAGCTCAGAATACAACCTATTCTACGAGCTGAATATACTCTCTATGAGTTCTCTCTTATAACTCCCGGTGGAGAGGATGATATCATTGTGCAGTACCGATAACCCCACCAACATGTAAACCCATTAATTTACTTCATGTCGACATCGCCTCGAATTCCTCGACATCAGAACTAAATTGCTCACTGGTGCTATGGTGGAGAATTGATAGAGACGCACCCTCTCGGGTTTCCTCCTCAATATTTAAAAACCTCAGGCCCTCTGATACAGGTGTATCCTAGTCTCTTTAGGAAATTAGTCGACCTCGAGTTAATTGAGGGAAGAACTCTATTTAGGAAAGGATTCCTATATAGAGAAGGATTCTTTATAAAGAAGGATTCTTTATAAAGAAGGATTCTTAGATTAGGAAATAGATTCCTAGGAGGTTTTGGGAAACCCAAACCACTATATATAGAGGTGCCTAGCTCATAGCTTGGACACCGAAGGCATCTAGTAAATCTAGAGAAGAAGTTTGTGAGGTAATCATTGTATTGCAAAAGCAAGCTTAGCAGATTGTGAGCGTGAAAGAGAGAATTGTAATATTGTCTTGTTCATAATCTAGAGAAGATATCTTTCTTCGTAAATCAGTTCTCGTGTCTACGTTTTACCTATCTTACGTCTATAGTTATTTCGAATTCCGCTCTAATAACTCTAGTCATCAAGAGTACAGAGATTATACGTATCAAGTTGGTATCAGAGCTTAGTTAGCTCTTTTTTAGGGAAGTACTGTGGTTTATGGTCTTTACTAGATCTCTCTACAAGAAGCTTGGTGAGTTACTCGTAAAGCAGGAGGACGTTAAGAGGACAAAGAACCATAAGATGAAGACAGGTGAAGAACCTAAGGGTGATGATACTCCGAAGACTACTGAGGAGAAGGTAGCTACGCTACAAACAGACATGAAGTTAATTCAAGACACTCTTAAAGAGTTGAAGGAATGTATTCTTTCCAATACACCCGGGCCGAAGAAAAAGAAGAGTAAGACTCCATCTGAGGTTGCGGATGATGATGAAGAAGAAGATGAACCAGAGGATGAGGAAGAAGAAGATCTAGGGGATGGAGAAGAAACCAAAGAACCTAAAGAAACCAAACCTCTTGTTAAGAAACAAAGTAATCTGAAAATCGATTTCCATGTTGAAATTCCACACTTTGATGGGAGTATCGACGTAAAGAAGTTAGATGATTGGATAGAGCGTCTAGAGACGTATTTTTCCTTTGACAAGTTTAATTCAGGAAGAAAGATTGCTTGTGCGACATTGAAGCTACAAAAGCATGCTCTTATATGGTGGAAGGCTTATAGAAGACAAAACCAGGGAGCATTGTCGTGGAAGAAGTTCAAGGAAGTCATAAGGAAACAGTTTTATCCGGTTGGCTACCTTGAGGAAAGATGGCCCAAGTGGTACAACTTGAAGCAAGCATACAACCAGTCTGTGCAAGAATATACTTCAGAATGTCAGAATCAAGCTATGGTTCTAGATTTGGACTTAGGAGATAATGCTATCTATATGAAGTGCATCTCTGGGTTCCATGAGTATATACGGAAGGAGTTGAAGATGTTTTCAGTCGATACTATCGCCGAAGCAAGTGTAAAAGCCCATGCCATTGAAGGTAGGCTTAAGAAAACTGACTCTAAGGGAAACCCGAAGGTGAAATCTGGAGGTACCAGCGTCAAAGGAGGTGAAAGAAGCAAAGACGAAGGGAAGTTCAATGACAAAGGAGGTTTGTCTTGCACACATTGCAAGCAAACAGGGCACGTAGTAGACAAGTGTTGGGAGAAGCATCCTCATCTTAAGCCAAGAAGGATACAGAAGAGAGAAGCCAAGAAGACGACACTAGTTGCTCAAGCTCCAAAAGAAGTTCATGGACTAACGGAACCCAGTTCAAAGTTTTCTCTGATGACGGGAGAAAAAGAAGGACCTATAAAAGATGATCCTAGGGAAAGACTCTTCATTGTGAAGATGCAAGTTAAGACAACATTGGTTGATGCCGTTGTTGACCCGGGAAGTCAGAAGAATTTACTTTCAAATTCTTTGGTACAAAAGCTAGGTTTGCAGACATTCAAACATCCAAATCCATATCCGTTAGGATGACTCCAAAAGGAAGGAGGGTTACAAGTTTCGCAGCAGTGTACGTACAAGTTTGCTCTAGATGAGTCCTACATTGACTAAGTTACATGCGACGTGGTACCTTTGGATGTGTGCCAAGTTGTACTAGGAAGTCCTTATTTATGGGATAGAGATGCTACTCTATATAGGAGGGAGCAGAAGTATAACTTTGAGAAAGAAGGCGAGACTTATGTAATTCGGGCTATAGAGTCTCCTCTTGTAGGAGAAAGACTGATTACAGCCACTCAGGCTAAGCGGTTGGTGAATGCTAGTACAAAGTTTATTCTCCTTGTGATCCGTTCTCTAGAAGAGAAGCCGAGTAGAGTTTGTTCGACTACTTTGTCTAAACAACAAGAAGACGACCTAGATAGGTTGAAGGTGAAATATGAAGATTTGTTTTCGGAAATCAAGGGGTTACCATCGAAGAGGAGTGTGGAACATGAGATCATGTTGATGGGAGAAAGTTCTCGACCTAATATAGGGCTCTACCGCACATCCGTGGAAGAATCCGAGGAGATAAAGAGACAAGTCTTAGAAGTTAGGAGTTATAGTACCTAGTACTTCACCTTGTGGATCAGCCGTATTGTTTGTGTCGAAGAAGGATGGAGGCTGGCGTATGTGTATAGATTACCGAGCCTTGAACAAGATCACAGTCAAGAACCGCTACCCGTTACCACGGATAGATGACATGATGGATCAATTGGAGAGTGCTCGAGTCTTTACAAAGTTGGATCTTAAATCTGGTTATCATCAAGTGAGAGTGCGAGAAGATGATACATGGAAGACTGCTTTCAAGACCAAACAAGGTGAAAAAGGAGGGGTACCGAAATACTACCAACTTTTAGTTTTGGCTCGTGAGTCTTATGGTTTAAGTCTGGACGATCTCAAAAATCAATATCCAAACTTATAACTGGAGTTGTTAGACCTCGACAAAGATTACTTTGGAGTCAACTCGACAGTTATGCAATAACGTACTACTTGGTGCTTTAATTATACAATCAGAGATATAATGCGGAAAGTAAAAGCACACAAGACACCAGAGATTTTTTTAACGAAGAAACTGCCTTGCAGAAAAACCTCGGGACCTCGTCCAGTTTGAACACCGCCCAGTACAAACTGACTACAAACACTAGCCTACTATAAGACTTCGGTCTGGGATGTAGCAGAGACCAACTCAAGCCCTCCAAGCGAATTGGCTACTGTCGCCTTCCTTACGTCTCTAGATCCCCCACAGATCGTCACGCACTTGATTCCCCCAGCTGACGTCCTTTACAGGCCTAGGAGTTGCTTTGACCGCTGTCAAAGGCTTGTGTCAGCAATACTGGCTTTTCAACCAAACTGTTGACGTATGGTGTAACTGTCCTCAATCAGTTTACCACACATAAGATGACTTCCTTCGGATTGTTAAATCCAGGTCATACGGAAATCTACTTCTTGAATCGGGGCTGACACGCAAACCAAGTAAGCAATGCCCAATTCGAATCTACCTCAGTTATACACGAAGAACCACTTAAGGAACTTGTATAACTGGAGCTAACTAGGTCTTACAACACCGAGTGCAGCCGTGCGTTGCTACCTTTCCAACCTTGTTGAGTAACGTATCAGTTTTTGAATAGCCGTATATCAGAAGAGATGGACTTTAGAATAGACAAGAACGTGATCAGGTTACCAAGGTTACAGGTTAATCCGATTTCAACCAAAGATGGTTTCAATCTCCTACCTGTGCTTCCCAACTCTCAAGAGAAGTCTTTATAGTCGTAGGGAGTTCCCAGAGGAGCTGCAACCTATAGAGGATGACTATACCACAACAAGCATTCACCGAAGTGAAAAGAGTTCACGTATGCTTGATGCTTGCGGTATTTGTCCGTAGACACCTCTATTTATAGCACTCAATAAGATAGGTTGCTTTGGAATAAAGCAATCAATTACTTGTCCCACAAGTTAGGGAAACCTTAAACTTGGCAACCAAGTAATAGAGATTAATCTCAATTGGAATTCTTTTTAGAATTATCTGCCAAGTGTTTTGTTAGCTCAAAAACACTTCAAGATAGAAATCCAACAGACCAGAGATAATCTTATCTTATTGACTCATTGAGGATCGTTAGATGGAACACAAAAGATATTCTGTATAACGAAGTCCATCTAAGAGATAAAGGAGTTTTGGAATTTGACTCAGAGTGAAATTCTAGGAGAATATTCACTAAATCCGATACCAGGCAGAATGACCGACATTCAGGTTCGCGTACTGGTTCGCGAAATGTTCAGCCATTCGAACTCAGAAGAATTCTGAGTTTCTGGTTTGCGAACCGGTTCGGGAACCGTCCGCCTGTCAGATTTCGTCAAATCTGGATTCCGCCGGAAGTACTGGGCTGAGCCAGAACTTAGACGTGAGAACGTCCTCAGCTGTGATCCATGGACTCTTTGCTCAAGAGTACTCCTTTAGATTCATCCATATCCAACTAACAGTTTGCAAGCAAACCATTGTAATGGACACATGGCACCGAATCTGTCTCATACATTCTTGTACTCACAGTAATTTATGGGATCAAATACTGGTCATGACACAAGGCCACGTTACACAAGAATACGATCTCAATCGCTATTATCACTACTAAAGTAGTCGACTATTTCGAAAGAATAGAGAAAGTAGAATAGAAGAATATCCATAAAGTCATAACTCCTACTAACCTTTTATCGATGAAGAATAATTGATGTCTTCTTTGTCTTCACAGTCTTCGTCTTCAAGGTCTCTACTACTTTGTCTATATCCCAATTCCGAAATCTAAACTCTAGTAGGCTAAATCAAGAATTGAGTT
>JAJJMA010132018.1:0-15415 GCA_023529015.1 Papaver nudicaule
TTTCAGTTATCACTCTTTGGCAGCTACGCAGTCTCAGCTTTTGTATTTTATTCAACTATTCCTTATGTCTTGAAGGTGAGCCATTTCATGTTTTCCAACACTCAAAGCCAGTGACAGCACCACCGTCGCCATCAGGCCTCTATCTTTCTCTGTCACTCTCTGAGATAATTAAGACTGCAAAAGTAAAATTTTACTTGTTCTTAATGTAGTTGGGAGGATCTGTGTTGTTCAATCTCTCACTTTTAACATCAGATGTGTGGGGAGTGATCATTCGCGTCTTCGTTTTCCACCAAAATGTATATCACCATTTTACTCTAATCTACTTTTCTGTATATCTTTTTAACTGTTCGGCATTCACTCGTCTCCATATAATCAATTGCAGATACAGTGGTTATACTATGTCTCCTTTATCATCGTAGGAGTTGGACTCATTGTTTATTCAACAAAGTAAGTTCCCGTTTAGTTCAAGAACAAACTCTCAGCTTCTCTGTAGCATATTCTAATTCGATTTTTTGTTAATAGTGATCAGAACTCTATCACCACAAAAAATGTCGAGAACGAGAACCACAATGTTCAATACCTATTGCTGGATGAAGAAAACAAGGGTGTCGAAAGCCAGACAGTGATAATCTAGTAAGTGCAGCCATATTTTTTTTCAGCAGGAAGCCATTCATTTAAAAGAAAAGATAGTGTCATTCCGAATCTAAGCCATTCAGTGAATCCTGTTGTGAATGTATGAAAAGACCAAGACTCAAAAGATTTCTCTCAGACACATATGTAAAGGAATACAATCGAAAGAAAATACATATTTTTTCTTTTGCTGAGCTGAACAAACAGGAAAATTACAATATTTGGTGTGCTTCAAAATTTTAGACAGGGATACAAAAATCATTCCTCGCAGTCGCTTACAAAGTGTACTCACTCTCTCGGCAACCAGCTCATGAGTTCACTGTACTGCAGTTAGCAAGAGAAAATCTTCGGACTGCACAATTCTTGTTTCTTATGCTGTAGCTCTTCAGATTCCCATTGAACACACCTGCAATGTTGCACAATATACTTTCAATCCCAGCATTTCAATTGTCTGAATAGAAGGAAAAATTTAGAAAAAGACCTCGTAACAACTATCATTATGACATAGGAGGGGAAAATGATTTACTAATTGCAGCAACATTGAGAATGAAAGGAGATATTATTTGTGATTTTAGTTATCGGATAAGTACCACAGTACACAAAACTGTAGTTATACATATCTATGCCACATTCAGTTTTCCCTAACACCTTGTTTGGTTGGGAGAATTGAATTCCTAGGTAAAAACAAAGGTAACTGAATTACCTCAACCAATTATTAGTTTTTGGGATTTCAATCCAGTTATTTGGAATCTAATTCCGAGAATTGGATTACCCCAAAACTGAATTCCTAGGCATCCAATTCTCCCAACCAAACAAGGTGTCAAGGTTTCAAAGCTGTGACTACGCGCTACCTATGACGTTTATGGGTGGACTAAAGTGAATGTTCGAGGTGTAGATCAGATCTATTGTCATCAATATTATGCTATATTTAGATTTCCTGTGTTTGTAGCCCTGCCTAATGCAAAGTTATATACCATTTCAGTAATTTAGATGATCAAACAAGAATTCTATGTGTCCAAATAGCTTATCACTTTAACCAGAAAAAAAATCAAATACAATCTAAGTCACAAATTAAAAATAGCTCAACAGATAACATTGATAGATATTTTCCTAACCACCTCGGAAAAGAAGAGAAGCAGCACTTCTTGTCATTATTTTTGTTAGTGCTTTCATCACAGATTACAAGAAGAACAAAGTTTTGAATTTTAATCTACAAAGTTCCGCATCATTGACTAACTCTGTTAAAAGTAGTCTATGAGCTTTCTGACAAAGAACTCACAAGTGCTCTATGTGCAACTATTTCTGATTCTTTTGAATAACATGGTTGCAGTCTATTCTGCCGAAACGATATATCCTTCAGTTCACAACCAAAATTATAAACATCCAATACAGAAGTTGTAGATAAACTTATAGTGAGATATAGAAGTCAGGCGGCTAAAACTACTAATCCGTTGAATATTTTCACCTTGTTTGTACTTCAGAGGTGGCACAATTTTCATTCCCGAATAACAAAACAAGCATAGAGTAAAATATTGCAGGAACTAAAGTGAATTTAAATAATCTACATACCAGTACGGCGGTACCTACATACTCATCTCAACAATCCTTCAGTTCTGCAGTAGCTCATGGTAATTCAACTGACCCTGGAATATCTTCATTAGTTCAGGAACTTCTTGTTCATACTTTGTTACAAACATCTCCAGAAAAGATTCATCTACCATTTTTGAGAGTGCACTTAGGGAAATGTTTTCTTTAATCAACCCCCTTGAGACTAAAATCTTGATAACAGAACACCTTGGGATAATCCTCTCCTTCAAACTACAAGTAAAAACTCTTGGGTATTCAGCAGCACTTGATGAATCATAACCCATTTCATTCACAAGGAAATTCATAACCTCCATAATCTTAGCCTCAGAAGTCATCATACAACTAGGACTCTTCCGAAATGCTGTCAGAATTTGATCCTCAGACCAACCCCATCTCTTGTAAACATCCATCTTTTTTCTCCAACTGGCTTCGGTCATTGATGTCAATCCATGTATAGCTTCAAGAAATATTGTTTGTAAAGCATTGAAACCCATTTCTTTTACCTTTTCTACAATCTCTTTAAATTTACTGGCATCTCTGGTAAATGCTCTTGGGTGTTGGATTAGGTACTTGCAAATATTAGTTTCAGGGACACCTTCGTTTCTCAAATGGTCTACATTGACCATCATTACTGTAACTCTGTTTGTGCTGAGAATCCATGAATTTCGTCTAATCAATTTAAAGACGTTTTCATCAGAGTGAACAATGGTCTTAAGAACATCAAAGGAAGGGATTATTCCTTTATTGAAGCTACGCCACAGGATTCTTGGTTCTTTCGAGATGAGGTTTGCAAGGTCAGTTCCATAAAGCCCTTTGGATTTGAAAAAATCGAATCTGGGTTTAAGGGTTTTGTCTGGTTTCGATAAGAGGATGGACGGATCACTATTGATTAATTTAGAGATGTGGGATTCAGTAAATCCGTATGATTTCAGTAAAGTTAAGACTGAATCTGGTTTCGATGGGGTTTTGAAATTGAGTTTTTGAGAAGCAGTGACAGCTTCAGTTTCAGATAATCCACATGAATTAATCAGATAAGAGACCACAAATGATGAAGAATCAGAATCAGAATCAGAATCAGAACAATTTCTATTGCTGCTAACAGTGGTACACAAGAAACCCTAGAATTCGAAATTACACCAACATTCGGATTTTGAAATGCTGTAGAGAGAAAATACTTAGCTGTTGGTGCTGATAATGAAGAAGAAGAAGCAGCTGTCGTCCTCTTCAAAGTTACTCCCAATTTACTCCACAAAGATGAACGAAACATTTTGCCTTACGCCGGAGAGAAGGAAGAAAATGAAGAGTGAGAGAGAATTCTGAAATCTTCTTATAAACCCTAGAAAGAATCTTCCACAAATCAAATGATATTTCCACCCTATAATTTTACTAAGGGGGTCGCATCCTTGTTTGTGGTGTTGTGTTGTGGCCTGCCTGCATAGTTAAATTGTTTCCAGTCATTTTCTTAGATGCGTTTTGGATGCAGTTGAGACGCTCTAAAGGTATTATGAATGATTAGCTAGCTTCTTGGCCGTGGGGTAGCACAGAGTAGTTCTGGAAGATGCAGGAAAGGTTTTTCGCGATCTAGATATATACCTTCAACTTCTTGCATCTTAAGAGAAATGGTAAAGCAGACAAATTAGGAGAGAGTTTTCAATCTATGCATATGATATGAAGAACAAGGTCCTTGACCACTGAAATTATTTCCTTAAAAAAAAAAAAAAAAAAAAAAAAAAAAAAAAAAAAATCAAAACCAAACTAGAAGCCTGAAACTACCCCTAGCAGATTCAAAGCTACTAAGCCCACCCCTGGCAGACCAAGCCCAATCTCCATAATTTAGGAATTTTTATGAGATCTCCAAAATCTGGAGACTGGAGCGGAGACTTGATCCGCAGACCTCATGTATGAGAGTCGGGCTCCTGGCCAACTGGGCTAACTCCTGTTGGTTTACCCTTGACAATTTTGTATGAAGATTTCCGGCTCTCAGACACAAATGTACAAATCCAGTATAAGAATACAATCAAAAGAAAATACTGTTTTTCTTCTGTAGAGCACAACAAACAATAGTATAAGAAAATTTCTTGTCCTTCAAAATTTTAGACAGGGATACAAAATAATTCTAAAATCATATTTTGTTTGGATTCTATTCACATAATCCCTTGCTGGTGGGTCTGTTACAGGATCTTTTTAAATTTTGGCAGGTCCGAAATCCTAGTATACAGTCATTTACATACTTTCCCTTGAAATAAATGAGACAAAGCTGATGCACCAACAAATCCAGCCATATTGCTATCAGAGTGTACCTTCTTAGCAGCCAGCTCATCAGTCCACTGTACTGCAAGCCAAAAAGCTTCTGACTGCACATTTCTTGTTGCTTAAACTCTGAACACCTGCAATGTTGCACAATAATATATTTGCAATCCCAGCATTTCGATTTTAAGAATCAAAAGAAACATTGACAAAGACCTTATAACAACTTTAAGTATGAACCTGGAGGGAAAAAACATACCTGATGATCTAGTGCTTGCTGCAACATAGAGAATAGAGGGTGGATTATTCGTAATTTCATTACTTGGTTAAAGCTATAGACTACAGTGCACATGATGTTTATGAGTTGTCTGAAACAGATGTTATACTTGTAGATCAGATCTATTATATACGATCAATAATATGCAATATTCAAATTTCTTCTGATTCTAGTCCTACCCAATGCAAAGTTTCCTGCCATTTTAGTAATTTATGATATCAATCAAGAATTCTGGGGGTCAGAACGCCATTCACCTAACCACGTGAAAATCAAATACACTCACAAATCAAATCTAGCTCAAAAGTCAAAAGATAGAAGATTACAAGCTTAATAAAGACTACCATCTGACAGGCCTAGATCCTAAGGCTAAACATACCCCTTGATGTCATCGATAGATTAGATTTTTCCTGTTGTTTCTCTCCATCTCTCCATCCTATTCTGCATCTCATAATATATGCCTGTTAACTACCCTTCAAGGGGACCCAAGCTGCTTCGAGTTTATTTATGAGCATAAGACAAGAAGACAACACAAAAAATAAGCACTCTAGAACACTTTCATTGAGCATACTGGCACTTCCGTTCAGCATCAATAGAGCTAGAGGTCTTATACTGCTACAACATTGATAGGTTACCTCCTTCCCACCCTAGAGAAGAATGGAAGCACCACAGTTTGTTATTACTTAGGTAAGTTCTTCGTGAAAGATTACCAATATAACAAAAAGTTTAAGCGACTAAGGTCAATACCATTTTGACAATAACTAACTCATTATCGTCGCTACAAGTAACTAGTTCGATACTAATGTTTACCACTTTATCTTTATCTTGAATATTCTTAATCATTGCCAATAAAAACAGAGTTTAATCACACATATAAGCTTTCTTATCAAACAAAAAAACACACATACCCTGCCCAAAATACTTTCTTCGGCTTCACAAAAAAAATTCAAACACCCACGTTATAGTTCAGATAGATAGACTTAGCGATGATAGAGCAAAAAACTACTGCAGTACATGAATTCTTCAGCTTTTTCATACGTACGAAGCAACCTAATATTCGAAATAAAAAAAGCATAAAGAAGAGTACAGCTAAAACGTGAAAGGGAAGCATCATTTAAACCAAAAAAGGGAAAGGCTATGTACACTATCACTTGTAAATGCATTACCGTGTATTCGCCGTATAAAGTCCTTCAGTTCTGAAGTATGTCTTGGTAATTGAGCTGACCCTGAAATACCTCCATTAATTCAGGAATTTCTTGCTTGTGCATCTCGACAAACTTCTCCAGAAAATGCTTGTCCACCATTGCTGATATTGGACTTAAAGAAATCATTTCCTTGATCAGACCCTTGGAGACTAAAATCCTGCTAACAGAACACCTTGGGATAATCCTCTCCTTCAAGCTACAACTCATAAGTACTGGGTATTCAGCAACAGTTGATGAATCATAACCCATCTCATCCACGAGGAAAGTCATAATCGCCATAATCTTCTTCTCGGACACCGTCATACAACCAGGATCTTTCCTAAATGCTGTTTGAATTTGATCTTCAGACCACCCCCATCTCTTGTAAACATCCATTTTATTCCTAAAATTGGGTTCGCTCATTGAAGCCAATCCATGTATAGCCCTAAGAAATGTGGTTTGCCGTTAATCAAAACCCATATCTTTAACCTTTTGTACAATCTCTTTAAATCTACTGGCATTTCCCGCAAATGCTCTTGGTTGCTTGGTTAGATACTTAGATATATTAGTTTCAGGGACACCTTCATTCCTCAAAAGCTCTAGGTTGACCATCACTGTTCTAACTAGGGTTGGTTTGAGAATCCAAGTATTTCGACTAAGCATTTTGATGACGTTTTGGTCAGACTGAACAATGCTCTTCAGGATATCAAAGGAAGGGGTCATTCCTTTATTAGAACTGTTCCGCAAGATTCTTGGGTCTTTTGAGATGAGGTCTGCAAGGTCAATTCCATAGAGCCCTTTGGATTTGAAAAAATCTAATTTTGGTTTAAGGGTTTTATCTGGTTTTAATGAGAGGATGGATGGAACCTTGTTGATCGTTTTAGAAATGTGGGATTTAGTAAATCCGTAAGTTCTAAGTAAATTTAAGACTTTATCAGCTTTAGATTTGGATTTGAAACTGAGTTTTTTAGATGCAGTGGTAGCTTCAATTTCAGATAATCCACATGAATTAGAAGAATTACGAACTCTAATATCATTACTAGCAGTGACAGTGGAGAAGGAATTGAAGAAGGTGGAAGTAACCGTAGACTGAACAAGAACATTTGGATTTTGTAATTTGAAGAGAAAATACTTAGCTGGTGGTGCTGATAATGAAGAAGAAGATGAAGAATCTCCATTGATGATGTCTGTCGATCTCTTAAGGGTTACACCTGCTTTAGACAACAACAATGGTCGGAACATTTCGCCTTTCACCGGAAAGAAGAATAACAGGAAGAGACAGAGACACAGAGTGAGAGTGCAAAAAGCTATGAACCCTAGACACAAATCAAGAAGAGGGCAAAATGTAATAGCTGATATTTCCACCCAACCTATTTTACTAAGGGGGTCCCAACCCTGGTGTTGGGTTGTGGGGGTGCACAATCCTTTTTTACGACTTACATAACTTAATGATAGGAGGTTATGCTCATATCTACGGAGGTAATGCTAATTTGCAATTTTGGGAGGAAAGGTTATGCAAAATACTATTTTTTTTTAAAGTAACTTGGTTGCCTGTTAAGACGAATGTAACTAATTTATGGAATTAGTTACATCGTTTTGGACATGCGGTGACTAAGGCAGATATCCTAGTCTACAATTGGGACAACGGGCGCGACATATGTTTCGATGTGACGGGTATTTCACCATTTACTGGCGGCCGGGTACAACACTTTACACTTGGACATGCGGTGACTAAGGCAGTGGAGCGAAAATGTAAGAAATATCTTGACATTTGCACGACTCATGGGTACAGCTTTAGTACTTTGGCTTTCACAACCTTAGGCGAACTCAGTGAGGAAACTATTGAGTTCTTCCAAAGACTCAAGAACTACTTAGCTAGACATGATGCTAATGTTAAAGTAGGTAATTTTCTCTTCCATAGATTAGGCGTAACAATTCAAAAAGGGGTTGGAGCTCAATTTGTTGCTCGGCTCCCAACCAAGTCCTTACTTGTTAATATTTATGGAATAAAAACATGATTGTTGCATTCTTGTTAAAAAAAATAAAGAAAATACACTAATGAGAATCACCCAAATTCCGAATAGACGCTATCGAAAATGGATACAAGAACTAGAGGGGGGCAAAGAACTGACATCAAGAAGAATGGACTAACGAAAAAGGACAATTCTATATTGATCGCAGTATATATTGTGTGAAATCATGTGAGGGAATCCGGCAGTAGATATGGTTTGCCTCTGAAACATTGGAATTGTGAATGTGTAGAAGTTGGTCATGGACCAGGAAAAGTAACTACCATTACTAAACAACTACACTCTAAAAGTCGAGACTAGAAGTTTCTCAAGAAAGATTTTGATCGTTTTTCCTCTTTGTTCGCTAGTCATTACCTTGACCACTGAATCCCAAAAAAAGAACCGTGTATTTCGGCCGCTCCAAAAAATTTTTGGCCGCCCGGTACGCGACAAAATGGGGGTATTTTGGGCATATTTTTTTTCAATATGGCTAATCTGCCCTTTGACTAATTAACACTAATTTTTATGATTAGTGTTAATGATAATTGTTAGTGTTAATGATTTCGGCTTATAGATTTTTTTGTTTTTGGGTGAGAAATTTCTTGGGTTTTGGGGCGAGAAGAAAGGGAAAAATTTTGAGCTACACAGAAGCATTTTCGGCCTACACGATAATATGTTTCTCTGGGCCGAAAATACTATTTGAAAATGGCAGCTATGTTGCTAATTTCGGCCTAGAGAAATATTCCATTGGGTCTGGGCCGAAATTGTTTCGGCTTAAAATCTAAAATTTTGTCTAGGCCGAAACTCTCTCTGGGTTACATAATGTTATTTTTGGCTTATAATCTTAAACTTCTATATAAGCCGAAACAGTTTCGGCTAATAATCTTAAACTTCTATATAAGCCGAAACAGTTTCGACTAATAATCGTAAATTTATATATAAGCCGAAACAATTTCGGCTGATTCATTTCTTTTTTTCATTTGAGCCGAAACTGTTTCGGCTCATTCGTGTGGTTAAAATTGCAAGCCGAAAATTACATGTAAAATGGGTAATATATCTGGCCATGGTTCAAACTCAGAAAAACTACTTGTATACATATAGCATGACCAAAACTAACAACTTAAACAAAACTACATCCCTAAAGGGCATAGGACTACATACTTTAGTAACCACCGTAAGGTCAACAACAAATCCCCATTTCCATTAGACATATAAACTCAGATTCAGTGCTCCCAAACCTATAGCCATTGCTTTCTCTGTACCCCCAGAATTACTGCAAATAACCAAGTACGACATTAGAATACACAATATACAACAACCCCTGCCATCTTCATTCCTGATTCATCGTTCTGTAAGAACTTATAGCCTCCAAGTACTGCCCAATCTGCAATTATAGAAAAAAGGTTAATTCGATACATAAACCAGCAAAACTGAATACGTGAGAACTGAGAACTACCATTACCCAATTACATACAACTTATAGCCTCCAATTCATGTTCAATCTGCACCACAAAGCCACAACACAAAACCATTACAGCAGCTTCACTAATGTTTAGAAATCTGGACATAAATCAAAAAGCACAAAACCATCACAAGAGAGTACCAATTAGAAGCCAAAAAGCACAACCCGGGCAACACAGTTGATTCAATTAGAGACCCATGAATATGCCAAGACTACCACAAGAGAGTACCAATTTCAACACTGATTTATACTTTCCTAAACTCTCAGTTGACACAGGTAAAAAATAAAATTTGGTTGCATAAGCTCAAGCTGATATATATATCTTGCAGTCCTAGGCACTGCAAATGAAACTCTTCAGCTGACACCGTCGTGCAGTCCTAGGCATCGCAAACAAACGCACGCTATTACTATCTAGGCAATTCAGTGGGCAACTGGACACCTTGATTCTCAACTCTAGAAACAAACATACATACATGCAGCAAAGTTAATAAACCCCAAACAATGTTAGCAGTCTTGAAAGATAAACTATGCAAAACCAACCAAAATTCATAGAATAAACGCCTAACAGCATCTATAAATCTTTTATCGTAGAATACTAGAAACAAAATGAACTAATTGATATATAATTCCTTCACCCCACTGTAATGTTGAGCTTATAGGCTAGCTTTATTAACTACTGTTTAGCTACCGTTACACAACCACCAGACTCATGTCACCACCACCACCGGCATCAACACAACCAGCTGCCATATCAACAACACCACCACCACTCATATCAGACAAACCCATTATCACACAAAAAACCAACAAAAATCTAAAATATAAACACAAAAAATCAACAAAAATCAAACAGGACAAATTACAAAATTGAAAATAGAGGCTTCATAGAGAAGATTGGATTTACAACAAATAATAGATTCAGCCATATGCTAGTCTAAAATTTCTTTAATCATCAGCCAATTTCTGAAATTTCAACAATTACATCTAAAAACCCTAAATCAAATCAATTACTTCAAAAGACACTAAAATTCCAAATCAAATCGAAACCCAGATATAAAAAGAACCCTAAAATCAAATCGAGATCGAAACCTTAATATAATGAGAACCCTAATATCAAATTAAAATCAGAAATTTGATTTTCACAGAAAAACTTCAAACAAAAAACAAAAGAAACAAAGAGTTGTAAACTATCAAAACTATCAAATTGCTGCTGATTTATCCCCCAACTGTATTTGATTTATTCAACAAAACCCTCAAGATCTTCCTGTTGATTTATCCCCCAACTTGAAAAACTGATAAAACAAACCTTTGATGGTGATGGTGGTGGTGAAGCTTTAGGTCGAGTTTGTGGTGGTGGTGGTGGTGGCATAACAGAATCAAAATTATGGTTTAGGTTTTGGAGTGGTGGTGGTGGTGGTAACAGAGGAGAGGAAGAAGAAGGAGGAGAAGAAGGAGGAGGAGATGCGACAGAGACAAAGAAGAAGAATGAGAAAGAAGAAGAAGAAGGAGTGCGGCTAAAATAGGTTTAGTGGGCAATGGCAAATTAGTAAATAAAGGTAGAGGGTACTTTAGAGAATTCACGTTATTTTGTCGGCTAGCGGGCGGCCGAAAAAGTTTTCGAGCGGCCGAAAAACACGGTTCTCACAAAGTATTTTTATGGTCCAGTTTACCCTTAACAGTTTATTTTATGACAACTTCCCATTTTTCCTTCTGTTGAGCACAAGTAACAGTCGGCCAACAAAATTTCCCGTCCTTCAAAATTCTAGACAGGAATACAAAATCATTCTAAAATCATATTTTGTTTAGATTCTATTAACACATTCCATAGCTAGTGGATCTGTTACAGGATCTGTCTGTCTAAATTTTTGCAGGTCCGAAACTCCACCATACTAAATTACAAAGCTGTATGCTGGAATTTACAAAGCTAAATTACATACAGTCATTTTAAATGAGGAAATTGAACAATTGTCCCTCATTCTATTGGGCCTTCATAATTATCCCTCAAGGGATAAATGTGTAGTGGGCTGGACTGGCCCAGAAATTCAATTTTATTATAATACCATCTTTAACCTTCCTCAAAAACAAACAATAGAAACTTCATTAGCCTAATTCATATCGAAAATTTTGAAATCCCAGAGAGAGAGAGAGAGAGCGAGAGAGAGAGAGGAAATTTCGAACCAGTGAATCGATTCAGAGATTCATCTCCAAATACCATCTCATGTTCGTCATCTTCATCTTCATTAGATTTTAAGAGATTGATTTTTAGAGAAACCGATCCAGAAACTAGGTTTCAATATCAGAGAGAAACAGATTGAGAAATTAGGTTATATTTCTAAGATCGATTAGGTTTGAATCTCACTCTTTCTTTCCATTTACAATTAGGTATATATACAGATTCGATCGAGAGATTTGATTGGAGTTGAAGTTACAGATTCTCGATTTTGTTTTTGAAATTGAATTTGATTTGATTCATCTCTCAAACAGGTACCGTTCTCGTTAATTTTCATGTTTTTGTTCTCTTCAATTTCTGATTTGTTGTATTTTTTAGGTAGTTACCACATTTTTTTGCTGGTTTTATCTATTTTATTGTTGTGTGTTGGGTACGAGATGGATACGTCCTCATCACTTTCGTGTACGATTCTTGTGTTCATGTTTTTATTGTTTTGTATTTTTATGCTTTGATTTGTCTGTATGTTGGAACATTTTATGTCGATGCATTGTTTTGTATTTTATGCTTTGATTTGTCTGTATGTTGGAACATTTTATGTCGATGCATTATAGAAATTGACAACTACAGAAACTGGATTATTGGAAGTTTCTTAAGTACTACTGTACTAGCAGTAGATAGCATTTTGAATGTTTCTATAATACAACAATGCACGTTGATACTAGGTAGAACTGGGAGAAAATTTGTGAGGTTAAGTTATAGGATTCCTGCACGCATTGATTTCAAATGTTACAATGCTAGTATAGTAAGGAAAAGCAAATTATGTTGTTGCAGAGAAGAAAATGGTTGATCCTATTATGGTTGCTATTGACCTTCATATTTTTCACTTGTTGCATTGGTTTTCTTTTTGTGCAGGTTAAGATGGTTGTCGCAAAGATCAAATATTGCAACCTAAGTTTCGCATTCAGTTTCTGAATCCACCAGTGTTAGTGACCTGAAAGCTGATGTTACTGAACTGGTCTTATCTCCCAGAAGCAATGTGGTGCTGATTATAGTGGTTTTTGTAGGTAGTTTTTGGTGGTGTTTGGCGTGTTCTTAATGTGAGTTTTATACTTGACTATCATGAATGCAATGCATGCATAGGAAAGAATCCTAAGTAGATGTGTTTTCATCACAGTCAGCAATTTGGTCACCACCCACACATAACTGTTTTACCTTCTTGATTTTCTCTTGCCACCTTTGTGCAGTTCATTTATAAGTCCAAGTGAGATGATTTAGGCAATTTATAATCTTAGGTTGTACTTGACAGTGACTTAGAATGAAAAGATGGTGTAACATACAGACAACTCTTGGTCTAACATTTGTCCTTTTAACAGCTGCTAGTCTTAAAATCCTCCGTCAGAATATTGTTATACACCGAGACAGGTATGATTCACATTTTCACCCATTTTGTACATGCAACTTAAGTATGGTTTTTATTGTTGGATGCTACTGCAATTCGGTGCAATGATTCATTTGTTATTTTTGATTTTGGTTTACTTGTTTTGATGTGCATGCATGGAAATGGACAGGCTATAACATTCCCAAGGGATGAAAAGTGTTTGCATCATTTAGGTTGTTCATCTTAATCAAAATCACTTGTATTTGTTCAAGAGGACTCTGTGGTGCAATGGTAGCACAACTGACTCCATGTCAGAAGATGCGTGTTCGACTCACGCCAGGTTCACTCGTTTAAGATTGCGGAAACACTTCGGATACCAACTAGGCAAGTTGGCTCTACCTTTTGGTGCCATCTTGACTAGTTGGCTTTAGAATTTGGTGTCATCTTGGCCAGTTGGCTTTACTTTTTGCGTTTTCTCATTTATTGTTTGCATTTCTTAAGATGCAATAGTTTAAGTTACCAAACAATTAGTGTTCGCATTTGTGAGATGTTTTTAAACCAAATTTAATCATCCAATTAACTGGTTCCAGGGTTGTGAAGGTAGCTTGCACACTTCTGGTTCAAAATACTTGTTGCTTACTTGTTTCGTTTCATGTTTATTCTACAAGCTAAATCTTATTATTTTGCTTCTTTATATGTAGTTACCTTTCATTTACACCTACTTCTATCTTATCTTCATCCTTTCATTTACACCTACTTCTATCTTATCTTCATGCATTTTAGGTAATGATGTCGATTATATTATTCGGATCAGCAATAGTAATTAGCTCAATTGTGGCAAATTCACCTTCCGTATGTTCCTCATTTACCACAGTTGTAGGCTTGGTGATGTTGTCATTAGCATATTTCTCCATATTATGATGCCAACTTGGGTAGTTGGTTGCAGAATTCAGCCATGTTATGTTCCTGGACATTAGACTCTGGTGCCAACTTGCCAAGATGGCTCAAACTTCTTATGCCAACTTGGGTAGTTGGTTTCATATTTCTGTCAGGTTCAGGTTAGGCTCCTGGACACGAGAGTTTGGCGCCAACTTGCCAAGATGGCTCTGGTTTCATGTGCCAACTGGGGTAGTTGGTTAGGTTTCTTGTGCCAACTTGGATAGTTGGTTCTAGAATTCTGTAAGGTTAAGCTCCTGGACACTAGACTCTGGTGCCAACTTGCCAAGATGGCTCAAGTTTCAAGTGCCAACTGAGGCAGTTGGTTCTAGAATTCTGGCAGGTTAGACTCCTCGACACCAGACTCTGGTACCAACTTGCCAAGATGGCTCAGATTTTATGTGCCAACTGGGGTAGTTGGTTCTAAAAACATGCATTTTTCTATATGACCACACCTTACACTTTTATCTCCTCGAGAAGAAATTTGTGGTGCAATGTTATAGAACAACAGACTCCATGTAAGGTTCACTGGTTAAAGATTACAAGGACACTTTGGTGTGGGCCAGTTTGTATTTGAAGCTATCTCCATTAGCTATACATTCCTGCAGTGCAATGTTCAAGACAAAAAATTTCATTGACTCATTCTTATACTTTTTCAGATGAAAAATGTTAATCTTCCTTCACCATTAAGATGCAATGGTTGAAGTCTGTAAGATTTAATGACATCTTTAAGATGAAATTCTTACAGACCCACATTCAGAGTTTTTTCATAGCAACATTTCAGATGTTTTATCCACTTGTGTTTGGAGATGGTGTGCTTTTTTCTTCTTTCTTGGAAATGTTTTGCTTGCTGGCTTTCTTGCTCTTGGTGTTGGCTTTATTTTTGTTCTTTCTGAATCTGCTTAAAAACAACAAAAATAGGTAGTTAAATCACTTTTTTGCGCTATTCTTACATCTATGCAAACAACCAGGTGATGATTCTTGACGAAGAACCAGCATGAAGTAAGCAAGAGGCAGATGCCAGATGAAATATGCATATGAAACATTGTACTTCACTTGGAACTGAAATATGCAGATGCCAGATGAAATATGCATATGAAACAGTGTACTTCACTTGGAACTGAAATATGCTTGCATATGAATCAACCAGGTGATCATTCTTGCGTTATTTATACATCTACTCAGCCTCCTCTTACAGTATATGAACTTCACTTGGAACTGATAACTGATACCCAATGAAGTACTTATAATTTTTAGTGGATATATATACACATGAATGTATAGGTCTAGCACAAACACACGAGCTAATGGCAAACCAAGCGTTGTTCATATGCATATGAAACATACTCCTTTTTTTAGACTGACAACTTATTTGATTATATACTATGGTAACATCACCAAGACCACTAGACCACCGCTACACTACCACTTGTATGTTTCAGCACGCATAACACATCAAGGAGTGCATTTTACAACCAAGTCTAAATGTACGGTACAGATAGATACCTGTATAAGGTTTCAAATGCTTCAACATCTGA